>CAJVSB020000348.1:37500-187346 GCA_911865555.2 Thlaspi arvense
GCACCAAGCCCTTCAATTCAGAATCTCATGGAAATTACCATTCTCAACAACTAACTATGCAATAAGACCTCTAGCAAAAGGACCAAAATGATATATACAATGAAAATATGATATGATAGCCACCAATAGCTCAAAGGGCTAAATAGATAGTTAATGAAGTAATGAAACAACATAGGCTATCATACAAGGCTCCAATGGTGCTCAATAGGTAATGTAAAACAAATGAAGATAACTAAGCTCAATTAAGTCAAGAACATGCCTATTTCATCCCTTAAGTTATGCATATATCACTAAATCAGTTCAAGGAAACAATTAAGCAGTTTTCAAACTCAAGTAGCTAAGCTTCACAATAGCATCACAAATGCATAAATGGCCTCTAAAATGCTAAACCAATGCTCAATTGGGCTATTTTGCTCACAATAAGTTCAGAGTCTCAAAAGTTTCAAATTAAGCCAAAATTTCAGATTTTTTCAAGAAAAATTTCAGTTCCTCAAAATCACCCATTTTCTCAAGGTTTGATCAAATTTTTCAGATTTCAGATTCTTCAAATTTTAGACAAAGGTCCTTACCCCCACACTTAAAACTAAACAATATAAATGATGTACAAGATAGGGTGTGTTGAGGAAACTCTCCTAAATTTGCCTTTTGGATTCCTGAGGGTGCATTTTCTCTTCATCTCCATTGTCTCACTTCAAGCCCACACCTGAAAGCATAACACAATTAAGAGCATGAGGGGATGATGTTTTAACAAACATTCTTTACAAAAATTAGGTACCCTAATTAAGATAACCAAAAGCAAAAGCAAAAACAAAAAATAAAAATAAATGAGCAAAAACAAAATAAAAAAAAACTCCTCCATGATAGCTCGTCCAACTCCCTCTCTATCAAAATACTAAGCTAGCTGAATATTTTTGGATTGAAGAGATTGCTTTCAGCTCATAGATAGAGATGGTCCAATTTTCTCAATTTTGGAGGCTTGACAAAGTCTTTTAGTGCTTCCTCAATTTCATCCTCCCCTGAATCTTCACTTTCTTCCTGCACTAAATTATCAACATGTCATCAAACAATTCAAAAATAATTGTCAATTTCAGGTAATAAGGGAAAGTAGTTAAGAGATCTTTTTCTTGATGGAGCATGCAAAATTTGCTGCAATTTGCTCTTGTTCCTTTGATACTGCATGTTCTTGTCTTCCTCTTCTATTGGCTTGGCTAAACTTGCAATTCCCTTATGTTGGAGATGCTACTGCTGAGATTTGCTGAAAGTAGCTATTTTGTAAGTTGAAAACCCTTTGAAATTTCAAATCGAACCATGTCAGCACTGGCTCAAATTCTATAGTGGATTCATCCCTTTGCTCTAGTAGTTCATCTGCAAATCTAAGTCTAAATTTTCAGCAACTTCTTCTCTACAAAATCTGCAGCTTCCTTCTTGTATCCTGAGTGTGCAACCTGCACACAAATTCCTTAGTCTCTTGTGTCTCTTCTAAATATTCAGCTTCATTGCTCTTGGATTCCATGCTGGTTGGCTGCCATTCTTCAAAATGCTCTGCATTTTTCTCCTCTTTCTTTGCTGAATTTTCAGTAATTTGCTCCTCCAACTTTGCTGAATTTGCAGGAAGCTGAAAGGTCTCTTCCTCCACTAACGTAGCTGAATTTGCTGATGGGAGTGCTCATATTGTTGGCCTTGATTGAGCCCCTGCTGAAACTGGGAGTGCTCTTGTAACTGTTCTGAGAGCATGTTGCAAGCCTTCAATTTGTACCTCCAGGTTTTGAATATTTGCCTCTTGATTGCTAAAAACTTGCTTTAGTTCTACTTACAAACCTTGCTAACATGTCTTCCAAATCTGAATTCTCTTTAGTAAGTGGTTCTGATTCTTGTAATGGTTGGAACACCTCTTGATTGGAACAACTTGCTTCGGTGCCACTTGTGAACCTCTCTATCATTTCTTCCAAACTTGGCTTTTCTCGTGTAAGTTGTTCCTCTTTCTCCCATGACTGATATTCAATTGTTGTTGTCCCCATGCATTTTGGCTCCATGAGAAGTTGAAAGTTTTCATCCAACCAAAATTACATGAGTCATCACATGTGGTATTCCTGCTGAAATCATCAAACCCAAAGTTGGTTTTCTCGTAGGATGGTGGATTATAGAAGTTACCTAGTTGGCAATCATAGCTTGAGTGGTTTCCACCGCAAAATTCACAAGTATTTGATGATTGAACTGCTGCTAGACCATCAATTCTCCTATTCAGCATTTCCATTTGCATTCCAATTGTTGTAAAAGTATGTTCATTGTCAACTCCAGTTGCACCTCTTGGATCACTTGGCCAAAAATAATAGCTTGAATCCATTTGCTCTAATAATTTGCCTCTTTATTCTCCATGTGTGACTGCTGAAAAGTACGCTCTTCATGCAACTCCTCTTGTAAATTCAATTCTTAAGCTCGATTTCAAGCTGAAGCTTTTCTGAAGATATGGAGAGCTCTTTTAACTTCCAAAATGAATCCTTCATGAGGCTCCCTTTGACTTCTGGTCATGCATCAATAAGGCATTCAATTCATCGATTTTAAAAAACTATAAGATGCTGAAATCTGCTGCAATTCTCAGATTTTGCTGAAATTTTCAGATTTTAAAACAATTTCTGCATACAAAAAGATCAAACAGGATCAATTGACTACAAGTGCTTTCAATATACAAGACTTCCAGAAATCAGCAAATTAGGAACAAATTTCAAAGATTCAGCAGATTAAGAAAGCTGAAAATAACTAATTTATAAGATAACAAAAAGAAAAGAAAGCTGAAAAAAATAAACGTAAGAAATAAAAACTGAAATCTAAATAAAGAAAATAAGGCAAAAACTAAATATTTTTAGCACTAATAACAGAAATTCAAATTACAACAAACTAACTAAACAAAGAATTTAAAAACTACCATATCAAAATAATAAGCAAAATGAAGAACAAAATTAACATACTTAACAAAAAGGTAAAAACTAACTGTAATTTACTTTCGAAATCAAGCAGAAAAGTCTGTATCCTTTTCCAATTGCAAATTTTCAGCAGCAAATATTAACAATAAAACTCTCAAGTTAACAAGTTAGGTTGAACTTTGCTGATTTTTTTTCAATCCCCGCCAACGGCGCCAAAAACTTGTTGCGCACCTAGCACACCTAAATTGGGCAAGTGCACAGCCGTTACAATATTAAAGTGATGAAGTAGAGTATCGATCCCACGAGGACTGATTTTGATTAATTTGAAAAATTTGACCCAACTTAGGTGTTAATTGAGAGAAAAGTGAGTTTGCGAAATTTTAATAAAAATAGAAAATAAAATTTTCTAACTAGTGAGGGAAATTAAGAGATTATGCAAGAGAGAGATATAAGTTAAAATATGCAAGAGCCACCGTTGGGGAAGATGATTTCGCCAATACCACCTTAATTTTGCTTGATATTATGAATTAAAATGAATCTAGGGTTGCTAAAATATATGAGATGGCAAGATTTCTGAAATTATTAACCTTCCTACCAGACCGGCTAAACTAGCTTGAAAGTGAAATTTTCGTCGGTATCTACCGAGCCCCGCCTAATTTACTCAATTTCAAAATGTATTAAGATTAGTGAAATCCCTTTCGGTAAGCATCCTACCGGACTACCTAAACAGATCACACAATAGAAATTAGGCATTCTACCGAACTACCCAATCTTAATTGTGTCAAATAATGCATTGACTCGTAATTGAAAATTACATTCAAAATTCAATTCAGTTAAAATCAATAAATTCCACCTAGCCACTCCTACCGGACCATAACAAGGTTGAAATATCAATTATAAACGAATAGCATTAAGATTAGCAAAATATGATCTCATTAATTCAGCTTTTTCTACAATTTTTTTACAAAATCTATTTGCAACAAATCTGAAATTTCATTTAGCCCCTCTTACCAGATCAAACTAAACTAAAACTCTAATTCTATGCAAACAACATTAACCTCAAATCTGAAAAAAAATTTGCAGAAACCCTAGAATCAACAATTCAATGCATATTATCAAGCAAAATCAGGTAGTATAGCTACATCATTCCTCCAACAAAGGAAATCAGCCCATCATGTTGCATAAATCTTTAACAATATATTCAACATTCATCATGGCTTCATACATTTTGAACTTGAAACAAAATCAGGGATGAAACTGCTGAAAATGCTAACAAAAACAGAGAGAGAAAAGCTAATTGGAGAGCAAATCTGTAGCTTCTTCTTCCAGTTCTCTTCTCCCTCTCTTCAGCTCCTCCCCTGCTGATTTTTGTCCCTTTTGTTTGCTGTATTTCGTGCCTCTCTGGCTGTAGAACCAGCCCCCAAAACTTCCTCCCTCAAGCTGTAACCTGCTGTTGGAAAAAAAAAAAAAACTTCTGCTGTCTCCAATCGTATTCCCCCCTGTGTGCTGTATTTCGTGGCAAAACAAAAAAAACTCAGAGAAAACCCTCCTCCCTCAAGCTGAATAATCACTTTCTCACCCACTCCTGCCATCCTCTGCACAGCCCATGCCTAGACAGCAGCAACCCTTCCAAAACCATCATCAATCCCTGTTGGTTTTTGATGGAATGGGAGTGGTTCAGCTGGTTGGCTTTGAATTCCAATGGTCATGCATTGTTGCAAGAATTGTAACTCAGTTGGATCCCAAATTAGGGTATGGGCGTGGGGTCTGGATCCTCCATACGGTCATGGGTGTTTGGATTTGGGATCTGCAAACTCTGATGTTGCTGTTGTTGCTGAATCTGCATGTCTGTTTGCTTCTTCCAAAAATTTTGGACGTCTTACAGGCTGAATTGGACTGAGGCCAAAACATAAAAGTTGTAGAATTAGTTCTTATCTTTCTAATACATTTAGAATCATCACAATCGGAAATTTCTAGCTCAAGTTATGAATTTTTTTCTTCCAACACGCAGCTGTTAAAATCTGCATAACTGCTCTGACTGCTGCAACTGTTTGCTAAATTTTGAGCCCTTTCTATGCTAAATTAGATTTTGAGCAAAACATGAAAGTTGTGGAGATTTTCCTGAGGTTTCCAAAAAATCTTAAATCATCTTGATCCGAATTTTCTACCTCAAGTTATGATGTTTTTTCTACAACTGAACTGGACCATGGAGTGAAATTCTGCAGAACTGAAAATTAAGCATAGGATGAGGCTTTTATCTGAAATTTGGGCGGCTTACATTCTGAATTAAGTTGAGCCCCAAACATGAAAATTATAGCTTTTCTTCTTATCTTTCCAACGAGTCTTGAATCAGCTCAATCTGAATTTTCTACCTCAGGTTGTGATTCTTTCTCCAAAACAGCAGCAAGCAGTAAACTGCTGCTGCTGCTTCAGTACTGATGAAGTTGTTCCTGAATTTTTGAGCATTCTATATTCTGAATTTGATCGAGGCTTGAACATGAAAATTGTAGAACTATTTTTCAGCTTTCCAAAACATCTTGAATCATCCCAATCCCAATTTTGTAGCTCAAAATATGATTTTTCTCTCCAAGCTGCATTCTTCTAAAATCTGCTGCTACTCTTGCAAGCTGCCAACTTTTGTCCTTCAATTTCGAGAATCTTATGTGCAAACTGGATTGAGATCAAAGCATAAAAATTTAGCTTTCTCTCTTAACTTTCCAATGCCTCAAGAATTACCTCAATCTGAAATTTTAGCCAGAGTTATGACATTTTCTTCAAAACAGCAGCAAGCAGTAAAACTGCTGCTGCTGCTGTTGCTCCTGCTGCATTGATGCTGCACTGCTGCTGCTGCATTTTAGCTAATTTTCGAGGGCCTTTTGGGCTGAACTAGACTGAGATCAAAACATAAAAATTGTAGATCATTTTTTCTTGCCTTTTCAAGACTTCTTGAATTGCCCCAATCCGAGTTTCCTCACTCCAGTTATGAAGACTTTTCTCCGGCTACTGTTTGTTGCAACTCCACTTGCATATCAAAAATGACATTTCCTTGAAATTAGGCTCCAATTAAGCTTGGATTGACCCAAAACCCTTCCTAGCAAATTTGTTTAAGTCACAATGAACTCTATAAAAGTTTAGGCTTGGTCTCCAAATCTCATTTTTGATTTGACCCTCCAATGACCTAGTTTTCACTTGAAAAGTTGAAAACTTGACTTCACTTCATTTCAAGCAACAAATTCTCTTGAATTTACCCAAAATCACTTCATGCAACTTTGTTAAGTTGGATTGGAATAGATTAAATCCTTGAAACTAGTTTCCATACTCCACATTGCATTTTGACCTATGAAGCCCAAATTGACCAAAGTGAGAAAACTTGAGATTTAACACAAAAATTTTCAATAAAGCTCAATTTTACTAAAAACTATTATTTCACTCAAATTAAGGGAGGATAAAGAAATCAAAAGAATTTAGGCATTTTGTATCCCATTTTAGCTTAAAGTAGTAAAAAATACTTGATAAATCCAATAAAATTGAGCACAAAGTATAATGTAAATTAGATTTATCAACGGGCCAAGGATGGGCGCACGATTGTCGTTCGCGTTGAACGCCTCGGGCGGGGTGGGAGAGGTCGAGGACCACACACATCCGCAACGGTTTTTCGTATCCCCGAGAACAACGCCAGCCCGTGGGCCACGATCTCGACAAGCCAAAGCGAGGCGGTCGCAGAACGCAGACGGTGCTTCGGTGTTCACCTCACGCCATGTAGGGGGAACAAAGTGAAACAGGGGCTTTTTCCGAGAGCAATGCCTTCCAATCGGTAACCAACATAGGAACCGTGTCATCCCCAGCCCAAGGCACACGGACGGCTCTTGAAGCACCGAATGAGGAGGAGGGCCGGGCTGGACATCGCTGCACAAGCAGGGATCGAACCAACCCACACAATCCAAGCACCACCCACGCACCATCACGTACACTCCGCACCAACTTTGCCTGACGAATCACGCCCCACGAACACAAGGCCCGCCGAACGCAAAAGCGTTGTGGCAAAGTCAGCCAAGCACCGATCGGTGCGGCATGAACAATCAATCGAGACCGAAAATCCCACCATGACACCAACACCGAAGCACTCGGAAAAGGAATGGACAAAAACTGAAGGGCCCTTGCCATGCTCAGGCTCGTGACGCCGAAGGCCAAAATTTTCGAATTATCACACAAAGGCCCTCAACATCGACGCGCCGTCACAAGGCTCGCGCAAAATCCCACAAACCACGAGAATGCTGACAAACTCGGATCCCCGCATGCCCCGGTCGCTGCCCACGCTCGGACTTCGGCAACGCCACGTCAAGGGCCCGTCCGATCAGCAGGCGCACCACGGCACGTGTGCATCATCCCGAACAAGCCCACGACATTGCATTGCCTCCAGTCGGGCACGGGGAGTGACCGTGGCATGCCCCCCCTCAGGCGGGAAGGACACGGGCCTCGACGGGTTCAAGCAAAGCCACCTTCCTCACCCTGCTCAGCATCACGATGCCGAAGGCTCACATTTCCGAATACCCACAAAGGCCTTCGGCATCGATGCGTCGTCACAAGGCTCAATAGCCAGCAAGACCCACGAGGAGTCCCCCGCCTTTCCCGCCCGACCGACCGAGCTGAGCATTGCGCAAGCAGATTGCAAGCCATGCATCACAGCCTTCAGCATCGCCACACCTTGACTGGGCAGAGTCCACGGGGTTGCTTGAGCAGACCGTTTTTCCACCCACAAACGCCGCCAGCGTTGCGATGCCTCCAGCCTTAGATGAACAACCCACAAGCACGCCCGTCACTACCCAACTCGACCTCCCATGCCCTCGGTCGTTGCCATGGCCGGCCTTCAGCAACGTCGCGTCAAGGGCCCGTCCGATCAGCAGGCACACCGAGCACGCGTGCGTCGTCCCAAACAAGCCCCGACATTACATTGCCTCCAGCCGGGCACGGAGAGCGACTGCGGGCACGGCACACACGCCGCCCCTGCCCGGGCTGGAAGAACAAGGGACTTAGCGGGTTCAAGCAAAGCTGCCTTCCTCACCCTGCTCAGCATCACGACGCCGAAGGCCAACATTTCCGAATATCCCACAAAGGCCCCTGACATCAATGCGTCGTCACAAGACTCAAACAGATTGCGAGGAGTCCCGTGCCATTCTCGCCCAACCGGCCGAGCTGAGCATTGCGCAAGCAGATTGCGAGCCGTGCATCACGGCCTTCGACATCACCACACCTTGACCAAGCGGTCCACGGGGTTGCGTGAGCAGCCCGTTTTTCCACCCACAAACGCTGCGGCAGCGTTGTGATTGACTCCAGCCTTAGAGGAACAACCCATAAGCACGCCCGTCACTGCCCAACTCGGCACTCCATGCCCCGGTTGCTGCCCATGGCCGCCTTCGGCAACTCATGTCAGGGCCCGTCTGATCAGCAGGTGTGCCGAGGCACGCGTGCATCATCCCGAGCAAGCCCCCGACATTGCATTGCCTCCGGCCGGGCAAGGGGAGCGACCATAGGCGCGGCACATTCCCCCTACCCCGGGTTGGAAGAACAAGGGACTTAGCGGGATTCAAGCGAAGCCGCCTTCCTTGCCCTGCTCAGCATCACGACACCGAAGGCCAACATTTCGAATATCCCACAAAGGCCCCCGGCATTAATGCGTCGTCACAAGGCTCAAATAGCTCACAAGTACCCATGAGGAGTCCCGTGCCCTTCCCGCCCGACCGGCCGAGCTGAGCATTGCCCAAGCAGATTTCGAGCCGTGCATCACGACCTTCGGCATCACCACACTTGACCGAGCGGTCCACGGGTTGCGTGAGCAGCTCGTTTTTCCACCCACAAACACCGCCAGCTAAATCATTCATAGTCTATGGCATTTTCAAGTATTTTAATATTTAGTAATATTTTTATAAATAATTTTTTTGTATAAGTTGATATTCTTTATGAAGAGATATTTTTTAAAAAAATTTGGTATATAATTTATTTTTCAAATGCCCCAAATGACATCCCTTCTCATTGCATAGGAAAATATGGTAAATAGACGGAGCCTCTAAGAATTAATACTACTTATTATAGTGATTATTGGCATTATAATCCCTTTAAAAAAGTACAAAAAATTACATTACAGCCGCCCCCACAAAATTTTACCCTACTCAGTAAAAAATAGAAACAAAAAATAAAAATATATAAATATCATAGTTTCTGTTGTAACAAATTTATTATTTTTGGAATTTAGGAAAATCTCCCATCTCATTTTTATTAAATCAAATATAAAATTACTTCAATATGTAAAAATAAATAGGATTTCACTATTAGAAAATTTAAATTTTAGTATTTTACCATCTAAAAATACATAAAAGAGACTTTCTTCTTATAAATATTAAATTTATAACACTTATCTCTTAGTTAAATATTTAAATGAAATATTTATATTTAAAAAATATAAATATTATTTTAGGTATAAATATTGATTGATTTCTCCCGTTTTGACATTTACAATTATTATTTATAATTAAAAAGTATTTATACTATTTAAAAGCAAAATTTTTGATAAATATTTTAAAATAATTTATTTATTTATGGTATCTTTTTAAAGTCTTTATTTGCATATTTTCAATTTATACATTTTTAAAGTTTATAGAAATACATAATTTCTATACTTAAAGAGTTAAAAAATTCATATTAAATTTTAAAAATATAATTTTAATAATAAGAATAAAACCTCACATTATAAAATAAATTATTAATTATTCTACAATCTCGGTTTTTCTTTAAAATTTTTTTATTTAAAAATATTTGTTAAAATTTTATTTTTAGGGATATAAATATTTTTAAATATAAAATAATAACTATAAATATTAAAATGAGAGAAAATCAATTAATATTTATACTTAAAATGATATTTATATTTTTTTAAAAATAGAATTTTTAATAAATATTTTACTCAAATGTTAATTAGAGAGTAAATCATATAAATTTAATATTTATAAAAAAATATTTTTATATATTTTTTAAAAATGTAATGCTAAAATTTAATTTTTCTGAAAAATAAAGTGCTATTTGTTGTATGTAAAAATACTGCTCATATAACATGGAGCAAAATTAGAATAAGAAGCCCTCGTTAACTGTTGAAAGGGGTTGTTCCAGATTTATATATTTAAGGGGAGTTTAAGTGCTTGTTTTTAACTTTAATGAGATAAAATTGAAAAACTTGATTCCTTAAGGGGTTAAGTGTAATTTATGCTTGTGCGTACCGTAGTACGTCCAACAAAATAATGGAATGGAAAATACCAGCGTCTCTGGTTCTCTAGGGCTCCGCTTTGCGAAGAGAGGGGGAGAGAGGAGAGCATCAGCTTGTCGATCTTCTTAGGAGAAGCAGCACCCACTCATAGACTCTTTCTCTAGCTGTTGGAATTGTGCTTCAGGTAAAATGTGCAAGCCTTTTGTTTTAGTACTTTAATGGTTTGCAGGGTTTTTTTTTTTCCCTGTGTTCACCCTTTCACTCTCGCTTCTTTTCCGTAAAATTGCCACTGTTGAGATGATAGCAGCTGCAGGATTGGTCTGTATGTGGATTCTATCACAACTTCGGTGATTGTGCTTATGTGTCTCGCTTGTCTTTGTTAACCATTTTTTTCAATTTCTTTTTCTCAAATGAAATGGTCCTTTCGTAATAAGAAAGCAGAGGTGTAGGTCGTTGTTTCAACCAATGTATCGATTTTTACTTTGCATGAGAGTATTATGCAATGCATGATTTACTTTTCTGAAACACTTGAATGCGGTTTATTTTTTTAATTCTTGCTTCGCTGCTAACTCCACTGATGTCTTTTTGTATTTGAGTTCTCTTTTCTAGTTTATTTTGGTTTTCACGTTATGTTTTATGTCGATTCACATAGATTCCAGTAGTCTTTAACGCCTAAAAAGTTTCAAGCAAGAGATATTGACATAAGAAACATCGTTCTTTTGTTTTTTGCTTCTTCTTCGGACGTTATTTTGCAGGAACAGCATTATCATGCACCTGCATGTCACTTTTTTATGCTTCCTTATTGAAGAATGATTCTTTTCTTTTGGTGTCAAATTTGTGTTAATCTTCACTACTGAATTCTGTAAAATTTTATTATTAATTCGGTTTACCTAATGGCAATCTGTTATTTCTAGCTTGACCCTGTTGCCACCATTGATCATACGCAAATTTGTTTCATCTTGTTAGGCTTTATTTGTTACTCAGACTTCCTCATTTCATCTAGAAATTGACTTTAACTATTCTCAGTGACAACTTCCTAGTGCTTTTCTTTCAGGTCCAATGGACAGCTCCGATGAAGACTCAAATTTCATCGGGTCAGAGATCAACCAGTACGTAGAGAAACCTTATCAAGAACTGAAGGCTGGGAAATACAAGGTAAATCATGTAAATTCAAAAGGCCTAGTTGGAGAATACCTTCGTAAAGAAGGAAAGCTGAAAACAATCTCTGACCATGTTGAGGAAGGAGCTCAAGATACAAATAAAATTGTGGCTAAGCTGATCAATGAGATTGGCATGAAAAATGAAAACCTGGATGAGTTGCATTACAAGTACAATGAGAAGACCATGTCATTGAGCAGGATGCTTGAGGAGAAAGACATGCTACATCATGCTTTCTATGAAGGTTTCCCTCCTCGTATAATGCGTGTTTGTATGTCTCCATGCAAGTTATATACCACACTGTTAATGTGTGTTTGTATGCCTCTATGCACATTATATACCTCACTGTTAATGCATGTTTGTATGTTTCAGTGCACATTATATACCTCACCATATATATGATCCATGGGTCTTGTTTGTCTGATCATGAAAGGATCCTTTGGCATACATATTTGTTTACCCTTTTGTGTTGATTGATTCCCACCTCATGGTGGAATGGAGGTGGATGTGTAGAAGAGATGTATTGATAAAGAATTTTTTTCCAAATCAAAAGAGAGGATGGAGAAATACATATCATGACATCTATTTGTGATAATCACATTAAGTATTTCAAAGTTCATATGATTCTTTATACAGTCCAATGAGTTGTGTTGAAATACAAGTTAACTCAACTTAACTAAACATTTTCCCTACTTCATGGAATAGGCTGCATATATCCTTTATCCTTTCTGCTCAATCATAAGCCATAATTATTTGCTGAACCACAATGTAGATCGTTTTTTTTCCCTACTTCAACCAAAGCTAGTTTTGTCTACCTCAACCTCTATTGTTATCCTCAATAGAAATAATGTCAATTTTTTTTAGGTAGGCTGCATATAGATCTATTTTGCACGTATCCAGACTAGTGTGTTAGAATCGCACAATTCACTATTCAATTTGTGCAAT
Organism: Thlaspi arvense; assembly: GCA_911865555.2. Classification (NCBI taxonomy): domain Eukaryota; kingdom Viridiplantae; phylum Streptophyta; class Magnoliopsida; order Brassicales; family Brassicaceae; genus Thlaspi; species Thlaspi arvense. The sequence goes on from CAJVSB020000348.1 coordinate 49,780, forward strand.
TTGATACGATTCATGAAGCCAGCAATTCGTATAAGCCATTGAATTGCAGAAGAATTTGAATCATGCGATTCATGCATGATTTGATATGACTCACAATATGATAATTTTATTTAATATATAGTTTGTCTAGACAAATAGTTTCATAATCATTTTACATTAAATAACTACATAAATTTGCATATATATGTTAGACATTTCTTTATTAGTTTAATTTATAAAAATTATCTCAGTTGGCACTCCATGATAAAAAAAAATTTAGCTACATCCTTGTGTAATATTTAAGTATTTATTTGAGAGTTCATGGTTTAAATGTGGAATCATGTATATTGAAGTATTTTACTGATGTATTTCTGAATCTTATGATGTGTCATGATTCACAGTTCAAAAATTGAACAAACGATTCTCAATACAATTCACAATTTGACAACTATGGTCCAAGTATCTGAACATAATTTCTCTTATGTTATCATTATTCATTAATAAGTGCTACCTTAACCATCTCTGGAGCACAACTATTTTCTAACTTTGTTCATCCTAGTTTTACCACACATCCATCATATTATTGTCATTTTTTTATTCAATTATACAGTTGTGTCAGAATGTCTAAATAAAAAATTTATGTAAGGACTCTAATTGGAGAACATTTAAGAGGCTTACTACCTTCAACATGGAGGGATATTGCTTTTTGCTTCATTACAGTAATCATGGTCATTAACATCTAATATCTTGCACGTGTCCCAGAAACAAGAAAGATGCGGCGCCTAGCACGAGAGCATGTTCGAAGAATTTTAGATGAACAGGAGATGCTGAATTATGAGATAGAGGCTGAGAGGAAGGAACTTAATTCTTGGAGCAAATAGTTGAACAAACGTGAAGCATTAGCTGAAAGAGAGAGACAGAAGCTTGACGAGGAAAAGCAAAAGGTGATAGTTGTTCTTTTCCACATACATATGCCATCTTGAAGGCATGCATGTAGAATGTCAATTTTGTATACTGGATCTAAAATTAGCATACTTTGATAGTGTCATTCATCTAAGTGTTTTACACTCGTTTGTATGAATGGTGCAAAGGATTTAAAACATATGGAAAGTATTAATGTATTGCACATGATCAATTACCCCTTTGCTATATTCTATATTATACTAGTGAACAATTCTATCATTTCTAGTGCTTTGTGTCTTCCACTTGAAAAGTTAAATGAGAACCACAAAAAAGGGGGGAAAAGCAAAAACCCAAAAGAAAGAAAGAAAGAAAGAAAAGACGACGGTACTCCACAAACAAGCTGATTGTTGTATATTAATTTTCGATGCTTGTTGCTAACTGAAATTGCATTGGACCAATTATCTTATTAGAATTCAACAAGAAACAATTCACTTAAAATGGCTTCAATGGAGCAGAGAAAAGCGTATGAGAATGTCTTATGACTAATCGAAGAACAAAAGGTAAGCTAGACTTTAGTGTACCTTTTTTCTTTCCCTTTCAACCTATATAGGTTTAATTAAATTGTATTTTGAATCTGCAGAAAGAGAAATAGGAAGCATTGATCAAAATACTTCAATTGGAAAAACAGCTGGATGCAAAGCAAAAATTGGAAATGGAAATTGAAGAGCTCAAGGGAAAACTGCTAGTGATGAAGCATTTGGGAGATGAGGATGATGCTGCTGTGCAGAACAAGATAAAGGAGATGAATGAGGAACTAGACCAGAATATTGATGAGATGAAGGATTTGGAAGATTTAAATCAGGCGCTGATTATAAAAGAGCGTCAAAGTAATGATGAGCTGCAAGAAGCTCGTAAAGAATTGATTGCGGTACAATTTCTTTCTACTTCCTGCTATTGCTCTCTCTGTCCATACTTCAAATATTATTTAGGATTGTATGTATATGTACATTTTGCTGCAATGAGATGCAGTAATTTTCAAGTTAATTTGCAATGGCACCACGCTGAAATGGGTGATGCATGCCATGAATTAAAAGCCCATTCTTTATGCTTCTTGACTAACATTACAATTTTGTTGGCATGTCATCCCATGTTAGTGTTATCAGTGGATTGAAAGTAGATATTAAGAGAACATTAAAGATTTTTTGAGCTCTAATGCATATCAGATAATGATTTATTATTTGATATTGAACCATCTATATGAATTAAAGAATTGTCCGAGGGTAATTGTGCATAGTGGCTTGACTCTGTTTTCTATAAAACAACATTCCTTGATATGCCTAGCATTTGTGTACACTTCTCTTTGTTTCAGGATTGAGTGACATGTTAAGCAGTAGCTACACTCTTATTGGGCTAAAGAGGATGGGAGAAATTAATATAAAGCCCTTCCATTATACTTGCAAGGCCAGGTTCCCACCTTCAGAAGCAGAAATGAAGGCCTTAGAACTGTGTTCCTTATGGCAGGAGAGGATGAAAGACCCCAACTGGCACCCTTTTAAGATTACCACAGAGGTGGAAAATCATAAGGTATGCCAAATTGCCAGATGCATATTAGTCTAATGTTACTTCGAATTTACACCATTTCGTTTTCCTGTGAACAATATAATTTTATCAGCTATTTTTTGTCTTATGAAATATGGAATCTAGGCTAACAATCATACTTCTTTCTTTTTTGCCTGATTATTTGAGTGTCATATCTATAAGAATGTCCTATCCTCACTAAAGCTTGTATTCTTGCTACTATTTAAATATTCCAATAGAATTGTGTTTAATATGTGTATACATGTGGCAACTGCCATCATATTAAGGTTTCATGCTCAATGCAGGAAGACATAGATCCTGAAGATGAACTGATGCAAAATCTCAAGACATAATGGGGCAAAGAGATATATGAAGCTGTCATAATTGCCTTAAAAGAGATGAATGAATATAATCCAAGTGACAGATATGTGGTTTCTGAGTTGTGGAACTTCAGGGAGGACAGAAAAGTGACATTGAAGGAAGTAATTGCTTATATATTGAAGACTATGAAGACACTGAAGTGCAAGAGGTGCTAAGGTTAGGATTTGTCTATCTCATTGGGCTTTTGTTGTTTTACTGAATGAGAGTGTAGATGTAGTAATTCTAGACTGATGAGTCTACACAGAATAATGATTAATCTTAATTCAGTGCATACTAACAGAACACATGGCAAATGTTCAGAGATATGATTAGGCTACTCACACTTTTCACTAATATATAAATTATGAGTGAAGAATATGTGACAAAACCCTCACATTTATATGGTAAAATGCCTTGGTTAAGACATTTAGTTGCATTCAAAAGTCTTCTAGACAAGATACCTTTCTTAGTTCATTTATGACTGTGTGTGATTAGATATAGTAACTCTTTGCTGAATGTCTAAATCTCTGTAATGATCAATCTAAGCTCCGTACATGCTAACAGAATGCATATTACAAATCTTTGTTTTTGTTGTTTTTCGTTTTGTACATCCTAAAATGTAGTATCTTCTGTTATTTTTTGTGTCGGATAAGTCAGAAAGGGGGTGGGGGGAAGAGGGAATGAAAGGCCATTAAGTATCCTCTTAAAGCCAAACTAAAGCAACATGTGTTGCCTCTACCTATGTCCAATACATTCTTGGTGAGCTTTCACTTATATAATAAAAAACATAAACATTTATAGTAAGAGTTAATTTGGAAAATCTTAAAAATTAGTTTACTAATTATCAGAGTTAATGAATGCTAATGGGACGGGAAGTAGAAATTTTTCTATTTGATTTTTTCACGGCAAAAATAAAAAAATTGAGAGGGGGAGGGGACAGAAAGTTTATAAGGCTTGCCCAAACGGAGCCCTAGTATATTGCAGATTAGGTGATGTACCTTTGTTACTGTTTTGGACATTCTGTGTGAACGGTTTTTAGTATTCTTTTTTCTTAATATTTTGTTTTGGGAGAAAAAGGGGGAGATGGTTTTGGGTACTACTGCCTTATCAAGCATCTAGTTTTGTAATACATTTTAAGTTCCATATGCTAGGGCTTGGACTTCTGAGTGGGTCTTCCATTTCTTGCTGATTTTCTCTTGCTTCCAATGTACTTCCCAGGTTAATAATGTGATATGCATTGAGAAGTTTTCTGATTTCACACAGCTTGGAAGGTTTACGTACTGAAGGTGGCTATTTGACATTGGCTTTATCCGTTCAAGTAGTGGGCATCCATTTTTTTTTTTAAACTTTTTTTCATCTATAAAACATTGATGTTTTCAATGTTATATAATTTATAACAACGGAGAAAAATATTCACTGGTAAGGGGTTAGTAACGGCAGTTAAAATTAACCGCCACAATTGTTGAATATTACGGTGCATTTTAGAGCAGTTTGTGAGTCCGCCGTATTTTACAAATAAATAATTTCGATAGAATTTAAGAATCAAAATTTTAGTATTCTAATTTTTCTCTAATATCTTCTCTTTATTGGTGAATATGTTCATTTAATTACGAGAAATGTCAACCACATTTTTTAAAAATTACAAATAAAAAATTTATAGACCAAGAGAAGGATGAAAAGTAGTGAAAGATTCTCTCATTTTATGTTAGAAACAAAAGAACCATTGGATTATATGCGTGGACATAATTTTAAATATTTATACTATTCTAATATTTAAGTTGGAAATATTAAGTAATATAAATGTAAAAATTGAACATTAATTAGTTGGAAGTGAAATACCACTACTAATTAAGTTTTTATTCTTTTGCTTAAAAATGAATTTGAAAGTTAAAAAAGGTAGCAAAATAGTACAAAAAATAGGATATTTATTCGTATAATCTAGTTTCTTATATTTTAAGAAATAATTAAAAATATAATATATTTTTATTGCTTATTTACTTATTTTTCACTTGTATTTTTTTCCTTCCCTCCCTTTAGCGCTTTTTTTTTTTGTTGGATTTTGACTAAGGCCGCCCAATAGACAACTGCGTCCTTTTATTCCACCTTTCAGCCGAGGCCGAGCCCTAGCCTTAGCCAGTTCCCTTTCTATTTCAGCTTCCATCCATTCGCAGGGATAGGCCGCTGATTCCCTAGCTCTCATCGTCGTCATTTTGCTCCATCGACCGTGGACTGTCGTCCGTCAGTTCCCTTGCAATCGCGGTCGCCTTATTTGAAAGGTAGGAAACCCTTTCACCCATTCCATTTTTGTGATTTTATCTGCTAGTGTTTGTTTGAGAACGGTTCACCATGTACTCTTAATCGGAGCCCTAGATTTGGTACTTCATTTTCCGTTTAATTTCAGGCACTCTCTGCTACACACTGTGCAATTAGTGAAAATGTAGACGCTCTCGGCTCTCTGGCTTTTCCCTCTCTGTCTTTGACTTGGTGAATGAAGAAAGATTGAGGAGAAAAGTTTTTTGTAGTCATTTGTAGGACGTAAAGTTTTTGTTTCTTCATTTTTGTAGTATTTCTCATTTGCTAGGGTTTGATCTCCTGGTGTGTGTAATTGTTACCGCATTATTTTGATTTCTTGAACTTCCCTGTCCTATTGTTTGAATTCCTGATTGTTTTTGGCGTCACAACACCGCTTCCCCTAAATAACATCTTCTGTAGCTGTACTTGTCAAAGAGTAACCTGTGCTTGGGTCAAAGGGACAGAGTTTTTCTTTGGGCAGTCCTGATTCCTTTGAGAGCTTAAAGGACAATATCATTCTGTTGTGGAATGCTGTCAAGCAACCAAACGTATTTCTTCCTACTTAATTGATTTTCTTGTGGCAAGCAACACCACAGTCAAATTTTGCCATGTTTTACTTCACTTATTTCTCTGTAAATGTGTTTATTTTTCTGTCCTATTTTTTTAGTTTGTTGTAATTGAAATTGATTTTATTCTTTGTATATTTTCTAATAAAAAAATTCCTTGATTTCAGCATGAATAAACTCAGTTTCGCCTGGAATGTATGGGGCGTGTTAAGCTTGTGACTTCTGTTGCATCACTGCTTGGTGTTGGAATCTATAATGGTTTCCTGAAAAATGGTCCATTAAGGAAGATTTTTCTTGGTTCAACTATTATAGGTACTGGACTTGGGATGGCTCTGGTATGTCAATAGTGCCCTTTGGTCAAGAATTTTCCAATTTTTTCTTGTAGTAATATTGCTAATTTATTGTGCTTCTATGCATGCTTTCCCTGTTACAAGAATAGACTAGCAATTTGGCGTAAGTGATGAGTGGTTTACAACTGGAGATTCTTTGATTTTGTTAGTACTTGTTCAGGCAATCTGATTCAATGAATGATTTTTGTCTCTTTTATACCTGTTCTAGTGGTAGCAGCAAGATTATGTTCTCCCACAATGGAAGCCTCACTTTTTGCAACCCTAATGTCCATGTCTAATGGAGGAAGTGTGCTTGGGTTATCTTTTTACTCATGCTTTTGTTATCTCCTATGTTAGTTCTCTATAACGCTTTCATTTGAGTACTGAGGACGTGGATCTTCCAATTAGAGTTAGGAATGCTATAAGCTCTTGTACTTGACATACTACTTATAAGTTTATTTCTTTTAAGTTCATTGCCTCCATGCTATCATGCTCACAAATATGTAAAGACAAAAATCAGCATACAGTGTGGGATTAAAACTTGTATTTACCTATATTTCAAATATGGAATACCTTATCAAGGTTGTCCAGGGGTTAGCATGGCAGTAGATGTAATGATAGAACACATAACAATGGGAAAAGGAGAGAAGAATAAATAACATTTTAATGGACAAAAAGAAATAAGATATTCAAAAGATGATGGAATCCGATATGATGGGCTAGATATATCAAATACCAGTAATCAATTATTACTTGATCTATATAATTGTTGAGAAGCCATGGTATGTGTAAAACCTATAAATTATGTTAAGCCAATCATATTAGCTTCCATTGGGTTCTTGAAATTGTGAAATTTCATGCACGCTCATGTTAATGGATATTTATAGTCAGTAAGTACATTTACACATCATAGCATGAGTTTGCTTCATATCTGTTGTCTATACGTGTAAAGTTCGCAATATCCTAATTTTGTATTAATGGCTTTGCTGATGATTGGTGATGATCAGTTTTCTGGTTGTCAATTGGACTTTATTTTTATTTATTGAATTTTGTACTATAGTTTAACATACCAACAAGTTAATTGCAGTGATTTTATCTCATCTAGTTGCTGTTGATAGGAAGCATAGGTGGAAGCTTTTGTTTTTCCAATGATAACTTCTGATTATCAAATCCAGGCCACCACTGAATCCTATGATTGGTGATGGAGGAAAGGACCTTGATATCTATGAATGTAAAAAGGAGAAGGATAAAGAACTTGTTGTCTATCGGGAATACCATTGCCGCCAGACGAAAAGAGATTCTTCAAGGATCTCGTGGCTCAGGTTAACAAGATCACCAACAAAGGACACATAAAGTGGAAGATAAGTGATTTATTAACAAGATCAGAATTTTTTTAGGCACTTCCTAATTACTATGCTTTTTCTAGGCACTTCTGAAAGTTGGTTTAATAAAATAAGAGAATACAATGGGCCACTGTAAATTATAAAATGTATATGAGAAAATATATTTATTGTTGTTTTGATTATATTTAAATTTATCTGTGAATTTCCTTTAAAAAGTCATTAAAGTCCTGAGCTTGATGATCGGGAATACCTTTGCTGCCAGACGAAAAGAGGTTCTACAAGGATCTCGTGGCTCAGGTTTAACGAGATCACCAACAAAGGAGACACAAAGTGGAAGATAACTGATTTATTAACAAGATCAGCATTTTTTTAGGCACTTCCAAATTACTATGCTTTTCTAGGCCCTTCCGGAAGTTGGTTTAATAAAAATAAGAGAATACAATGGACCATTGTAAATTATAACTGTATATGCAGAAAATATATTTATTGTTGCTTTGATTGTATTTAAATTATATCTCTGAATTTCCTTTTAAAAAGTCATTAAAGTCCTGAGTTTGAAGATCGGGAATAGCTTTGCCGCCAGACGAAAAGAGGTTCTTCCGAGAATCTCGTGGCTCAGGTTTAACAAGATCACTAATAAAGGACACACAAAGAGGAAGATAATTGATTTATTTATAAATCAGAATTTTTTTAAGCACTTCCTAATTACTATGCTTTTCTAGGCACATTCGAAAGTTGGTTTAATAAAATAAGAGAATACAATGGACCACTAACAAATTATAAACTTTGATTGGATTTAAATTTATCTTTGAATTTCCTTTAGAAACACATTAAAGTCCTGAGCTTGAAAATCAGGAATACCTTTGCTACCTAGACGAAAAGAGGTTCTTCAAGAATCTCGTGGCTCAGGTTTAACAAGATCACCAACAAAGGAGACACAAAGTTGAAGATAACTGATTTATTAACAAGATCAGAATTTTTTAGGCACTTCCAATTACTATGCTTTTCTAGGCACTTCCGAAGTTGGTTTAATAAAAAAATAAGAGAACACAATGGACCATTGTAAATTATAAACTGTATATGCGGAAAATATATTTATTGTTGCTTTAATTGTATTTAAATTTATCTGTGAATTTCCTTTAAAAAGTCATTAAAAGTCCTGAGTTTGAAGATCGGAAATACCTTTGCTGCCAGACGAAAAGAGTTTCTTGAAGGAACTCGTGGCTCAGGTTTAACAAGTCACCAACAAAGGAGACACAAAGTGGAAGATAACTGATTTATTAACAAGATCAAAATTTTTTTAGGCACTCCCTAATTACTATGCTTTTCTAGGCACTTTCCGAAAGTTGGCTTAATAAAATAAGAGAATACAATGGACTGCCATAAACTATAAACTGTATATGCAAAAGATATATTTATTGTTGCTTTGATTGTATTTTAATTCATATATGAATTTCCTTTTAAAAAGTCATTAAAGTCCAAAGTTTGAAGATTGGGAATACCTTTTCCGCCAGACGAAAGGAGGTTCTTCAAGGATCTTGTGGCTCAGGTTTAACTAGATCACCAACAAAGGAGACACAAAGTGGAAGATAGCTGATTTTATTAACAAAATCAGAATTTTTTATGCACTTCCTAATAACTATGCTTTTCTAGGCACTTCAGAAAGTTGGTTTAATAAAATAAAAGAATACAATGGACCATCGTAAATTATAAAATGTATGTGCAGAAAATATATTTATTGTTGCTTTGATTGTATTTAAAATTATCTCCGAATTTCCTTTTAAAAACTCATTAAAGTCCTGAGTTTGAAGATTTGAATATTTTTGCCGCCAGACGGAAAGAGGTTCTTCAAGGATCTTGTGGCTCGGTTTAACAAGATCACCAAGAAAGGACACGCAAAGTGGAAGATAAGTGATTTATTTAACAAGATCATAAATTTTGTAGGCACTTCCTAATTACTATAAGCTTTTCTAGGCACTTCTGATAGTTGGTTTAATAAAATAAGAGAATACAATGGACGACAGTAAATTATAAACTTTACATGCAGAAAATATATTTATTGTTGCTTTGATTGGATTTAAATTTATCTCTGAATTTCCTTTTAAAAACTCATTAAAGTCCTAAGTTTGAAAATCGGGAATACCTTTGTCGCTAGACGAAGAGAGTTCTTCAAGGATCTCATGGCTTAGTTTTAACAAGATCACCAACAAGGGACACACAAAGTGGAAGATAAGGGATTTGTTAACAAGATCATAATTTTTTTAGGCACTTTCTAATTATTATGCTTTTCTAGGCACTTCCGAAAGTTGGTTTAATAAAATAAGAGAATACAATGGACCACCGTAAATAGAAACTGTATATGCAGAAAATATATTTATTGTCGCTTTGATTGTATTTAAATTTATCTTCGAATTTCCTTTTAAAAACTCGTTAAAGTCCTGAGTTTGAAGATCGGGAATACCTTTTCCGCCAGACGAAAAGAGGTTCTTCAAGGATCTCGTGGCTCAGGTTTAACAAGATCACCAACAAAGGAGACACAAAGTGGAAGATAAGTGATTTATTAACAAGATCATAAATTTTTTAGCACTTCCTAATTACTATGCTTTTCTAGGCACTTCTGATAGTTGGTTTAATAAAATAAGAAACACAATGGACCACAAAAAATTATAAACTTTACATGCAGAAAATATATTTATTGTTGCTTTGATTGGATTTAAATTTATCTCTGAATTTTCTTTTAAAAACTCATTAAAGTCCTGTGTTTGAAGATCGGGAATACCTTTGCCGCCAGACGAAAAGAGGTTCTCTCAAGGATCTCGTGGCTCAGGTATAACAAGATCACCAACAAAGGACACACAAAGTGGAAGATAAGCGATTTGTTAACAAGATCATAATTTTTTTTAGGCACTTTCTAATTACTATGCTTTTCTAGGCAATTCTGAAAGTTGGTTTAATAAAATAAGAGAATACAATGGACCACCGTAAATTAGAAACTGTATATGCAGAAAATATATTTATTGTTGCTTTGATTGTATTTAAATTTATCTCTGAATTTCCTTTTAAAAACTCGTTAATGTCCTGAGTTTGAAGATCGGGAATACCTTTGCCGCCAGACTAAAAGAGGTTCTTCAAGGATCTCGTGGCTCAAGTTTAACAAGATCAACGACAAAGGACACACAAAGTGGAAGATAACTGATTTATTAACAAGATCAGAATTTTTTTTAGGCACTTCCAAATTATTATGCATTTCTAGGCACTTCCGAAAGTTGGTTTAATAAAATAAGAGAATACAATGGACCACTGTAAATTATAAACTGTATATGTGGAAAATATATTTATTGTTGCTTTGATTGTATTTAAATTTATCTATGAATTTCCTTTTAAAAACCCAAAAGTCCTGTTTAATAAGATCATCGACAAATGACACCCAAAGTGGAATATGTTTGATTTATTAACAAGATCAGAATTTTTTTAGGCACTTCCGAAAGTTGGTTTAATAAAATAAGAGAATGCAATGGACCATCGTAAATTATATACTGTATTTTCAGAAATATGTTTATTGTCGCTTTGTTGTATTTAAATTTACCTCTGAAATTCTTTTAAAAACTCATTAAAGTCCTGAGTTTGAAGATCGGGAATACCTTTGCTCCCGGATGAAAAGAGGTTCTTCAAGGATCTCGTGGCTCAGGTTTATTTATTTATTTGTCTTTTCTATGGTTATTTGTTTTATTTCCTTCTTACCATTCATTTTTTCCATTGTCATTTAACTGAATTGGAATGTGTTCTGGTTTGACATCTCTCACGTTTTTTGCTGGCCAGCTTGATTCCTTTCGCTTCAATGTACTTCCTTTTGCTGAGGATGTGGGAGTTCCAATTTCCCTCTTTCAGCAAATTCCCTTTATCGTGGCAACCAAGCGAACAGCAACAGGCCACAATGCAGCAGCAAATTCCTTTTATCATTTCAGGTTTAGCTCAAATCACTTCTTTAATAAGTTCTTCTTTAGCAATTTGCCCTTTGTTCCAGTTTTTGAATGATTTTGGCTTTTGAATTCTTCTGCTTGTGGAATTACTAATTGTAGGGTGGGTGTGAGATTGGGAAATTTCAGGGAGGGGGGATAACAAGCTCCCTATCATTTCCCATCCCTTGTTATCAATCATTGGATTGAGTACCGAATCTAGGGGTTGTATTTGGCATTGATCTCAAATTTTAGACTATTAGTTTGAAGTCTAGATATGCTGGCTTCTTGTGATTTTAGCTTCCCACAAAGTTGTCATGCAAGTGGCTTCTAAAAGTGTGAATTTTTAAATAGTGTGCTAGGGCATTCTGTTTTGGTTTAGATTTCATGAATGGGCTTATGATATTACCGGATTCATGTGGAAGAAAATTTAATTGTTATTCTAGTTATTGCTGCTTTTCCACAATTATTACTATCTTTGCAATTGTCTGTCTGTCTTTCTCGTTATGTTTTTGCCACAAAATCACGGTTACTAAAAAAAAGTAGAGGAAGGAAGGTGGGTAAATGAATAAAATGGAGATGTTTTGGTGGTCTTCGATATACATTTTGTTTGAGGAGCATCCTCAATATGTTGTCAATGACAAGTCTAGGTAAAGCGACAAAGATGTATAAAAATAAAAAAAAATTTTGAATTGCTTTTGGTGAAACTGTTATTTGTGCAATGAAGATACAATTGGTTACACATTGGAGGTTATGTTGTCTTATATCATGTAAGTACAACTTCTATCAGTTTTTTACATTGAAAAGGTGATCATGATGATGGGAAATGCTAGGGCATATTAGTCAAATCAGAGTGCCAGTGCCTATGGCCCTATATAATGAGGTGTTTAGGCCTGTGGTAGTGAAAGAACCCTATGCTGAAGAAGCAAAAAGATTATACTGCTTTTTGGTTATACTACTACTTTGCTAGTTAGTATATATATTTGTTTGAAATCACTTCGCATCTGCTAGATTTGAATTCGGGTTGTTGATTCTCATATTGGCTAAGTGGGCTGATAACCATGTGTTGATTGGAGGGACACTTGCTATTATTCGTTATTTCTTGGAGCTTGGGTTTTTAGATTGGGACTGTATGACTCATAAACTTTTTGTGTTTTCCTTGTCAAATGTTGATTTATTGAAATTGGTGGATTAATTATCCCATCCTTAATGTTGCACTAATCCATGATGTTTCTTCCAGTTATGGGAAGACACTGGCTGAGAATGCACGACTATTTGCCTTCTTTAGCTGAAGGTCAGGTAAGACAGATTCACTTTTTCTTTTCCTTTTCTTTTTCTAATTATAGTTCAACACATGAGAATGTATCTACCTATTTTAGTTTGATCATGAATATGGCATAGTTGAGAAATATTCTGTTTTTGTATCTTTACCAGCAAATAATTAGACCATTGTCAATCCCCATAAAGGAAACTCTTTGTCATATTCAAATATTATATGGAAATCTTGCACCAAAAGTTTCTATTGCGAAGATTACAGGAAAAGAAGGATTATATTTTTCTGAGCTGTCTGCTATTCTGCTTCTTCTCTTTGGTTTGCATTTCTCATGGTTAAATGCAACATGACCTTTAAGCCTGTGAACTGACATTGGAATGTTGTCTTGTCTATTTTTTAGCTCATGCTCCTCTATTGAAGGGAAAGAAGCCATAATTGCCACTATCTTTGAAGACCCTATGAGTTTTAAGGTAAGACTATCGTAATCCTACAATCAGCTGTTGAAGTAATTTATCTATGTGAGCCAGGCTGAGGTTCCATCTGTGATATATGTAGACATTGTCTGCTCAATCTAGTATATTCTTGTTTATGATAGTGAGATGGAGAATTCTATTGTACCTAGGATATTTCTTGGGTTTTAGCATCCTTGTTTAGGTGGACCAATAATTTTTGTCCCTGTTGGTATGGTAAACACACGTCAGCGAAGGATTTATTTGCAAATTAAAATATTATAGGGACTTTAGATGAGGTCATGAGGAAATTTCTGCAAGATAGTGTAAAACCTACTCATATAATGAAGCAAACATGATTGAGATGGAGGTGTCTCTCTCTCTCTCTCTCTCCAACTTTGAGCTCTTCAATATACAAGAATTAATCCTTGGCAAAGCACATACATTTAATAATAGTGAAAAAGTAATAAAGTGCAAAGGAGAAAATTATGAACATAAAAAAATATGCGAAGAATATGATCTCAAATTCCTTTCCACTGCCAACATCATAGACATTTATGGGCATTTCTCCTCTAACCTTTTCAAATCAACCATTTCACGCCTAATTATTTCATTCCTTGTGGGGTTATAGTTGCCTACCACCAAGTCTGTGGCCAGCCTCATGCGAGCATTGTTAGTAATCTAATAAGGTGTAAGAAATGAAAATTTTAAGTTCACAATTTTCACCAGAATAATGGATCCACATTAATACCAAATTATAAATTAAATGATATATACCTGAATTGCACAAGGGTCTTTGTCAAAAGCTGGGCACATCCAAGAGGCAACCCAAACCCCACAATCATTACTGCATACAATATCGTTATATAGTTAAAATTTAATGAAGCAATTATAATTATATTACGAAGTAAAGCTTAAGTAGGAAGACTTACGATCCATTTTCTTGTTGGCCAGTGTGTGGCTTAATAAAAGGGAAATCACTGATAGTTGGTTTCACACGGAAAGAGTTAGGCTCATAGAAGCATTCATCCTGTAACATCTCCTCCAAGTATAGGGCCTAAAAAAATTTATTATAGGGTTAGGTATGACGTTAACAAAACTAGCAGCGGTTACACTGCTCATCCCATCTACCCAAAACAAATTTAGCAAATGACCGTTTGCCTCATTCACCTCATACCTTCCCCAAAACATCGGATCGCTATCACTTTTTGCTTGCACATAACTCAGAGCAGCATAGGCATCACCATCAGCTATCTTGGCTCTCCTCTCCTCACTGATATGGTTGTACAAGTCTTGCTTACAAAATCCAAGCCCAGAATAGCCTCCTGCTTGTCCAGTCATGAAACCCAATATGTGGCATGTTCTAACCCCCATCGAGTGCATGCTGTTCACTTGCACTTTATCTGCATCCTTCATTTTACGATATGCTGATATCATGTGAATCTCGTTAGCACTGGTTAAATGATGGTTGTGGGTAGCATCAAATACAGTAACTTTCCACCCCACTCCACCCTTATTTGCATAAATTCTCATCCTTGCATTACATTTTGTTCTTGTCAGTGGCCTATGCACCCTCTTCCTATCAACCCTCATGAAATGTTTTTTGTTCTTCAACCCTTCTCTATTACACACATATTGCCACTACATTACTTCACCCTTAGTATTTTTGTCAATATCATCTTTGCGGACCACAAATCCGTTACACTTTGCATATGTGCAATAGAATTCGTAGGCTTTCTTTGCACTTCTAAATTCCATTCCAATAATGTCACCTTCTTCCAAGTCAACATAACTCTTGTATTGCTCCTCATTCCACTCATTGTTTGTCTCTTCATCCTTAGTCATCTCAGTTGATTGGTCATCACGTTCCTCACCATCGTAACCATTGTCATCACTATCATCGCTCTTCATGGAGGGCCCGTCATCATCAACCAGTGGTGCTTTGCCACGGCAATCCATGCTTCTCCTCTTTAATGACATAAAAGCAAAATTATATGATCCTTTTGGTGAATTTATATAACTAAATAATATATCCAAATCAATAATAGAATTATATTTCCCACTTAATATAATTCAGCATTCAAATGGTTACATTACAATAGAGTTCTATTTTTCCCAAAAACTCAAGAAATATACTATCATTATGTTGTTAGTGCCTAAGAGTGGCTTAAAAGCGGGTGTATTTTGTAATACATTTTTACCTAATTTGAAATGTTGCATCCATTGCTAGAGGAGATTGCTGTGCTAAGTGAAACAAGGAAGGGGATCGTGAATGGAACATGCTCTTAACATGGTAGACAGACTTGTATAGCAATCATTTGGATTGTTAGGATGCAAGTTATGTCGTATTTATGTGGTACTTGTGTGTATGAATCTGCTCCTCTTCTTTGCTTGCCCCCGTTTCTTTGCTTGCCTTAGGTGTAAAGAAGAGGTAAAGTTATTTTTTTCTTTATAATATATTGGGTAAAAGGTTGCAATTTGGTTACAAGAAAGTTCTCACTTTATCGGTCACAGTATAATAAATGGGGAAAACAGAAAAATAACCATTACACTTGAACTAAAAAATAAACTCTTTGTTACCTCAGTTTGATCTTTTAAGCAAGCTTGCGGTCTAAAAGGGAAATCACTAAACTTACAGACTTAAGTATTGCGGTGTGAAAGCTTATGTACATATGAGAGAATATAACTCGGGAATGATAATCTCAACTTGTTTTTAAGATGTTAATTGACCAACTTAGAGCACATTTTTTAATGAAATTTGCTTAAAGTAGCTTAAAATAGCTTAAAGCAGAAAGTAAGTGGAAAAAAAACTATTGTTTCTTTGTTCTATTGTTGAAAATAAGCTTTAAAGATATAATTGAATTGTAATTACAGTAAGCAATGTAAATGTTGTTTATAATGTTGCTTAATAAGCCAAAATGTTAAAAGTTGTGTTTGGGGGGTGCTTAAATATGCTTATTAATGTCTTTACTGGATGTTGCTATCAATTGTGTGCTTTAAGCTGGTTGTAAGCACTCTTACTAAAATTTATACATCAGCAAACTGAGCATGTGTTTTGATTGATTTGGTTATTTAGGGTTGATCATCTCTGGCAAACTAAAGCCCACATTTTGGAGCTGTGTTTATGGCGAGTGTATTCTGAAATAGTCAACTCAAAACCTTATCCAATTACAGTCAGCGTCAGTTCTAAAATTCTAAATTAAATATTTGGGCATTCGTGGGCCAATTAGTTGTGGCGTTTTATATGGGGATATGTATTTAATTTGTGAAGTTTCTTCCAAAAGAAAACATTAAGATTGTTGCTTCTTTGTATATTCATTTTTTGTCTATTTAGATTTTGGTTCATTTTGAATGTTGGTTGTTTCCCAGGACATGATGGATGCTTCAGATGATATAGGAGATTCAGAGGATGAAGATGATTCTGAAGATGAGGATGAGGAGATGCCTAAGAAGGTAATGGCTGATGGGAAAAATGAAAATTGCAATGGTAATGTAGTATGCCACTATTTTTCCTTTTTAACCAACCTCTTGATGTTCACCTTACCTATCATATTTAAGGTAGCTGAAGCCAGCAAGAAAAGGCCCACTGCATTAAGCACCGATCCAGTAGTTTGATGGCTTCTACGCGGGTTAAATTATACCACTAGATATTATTTGTTCAAGCACTGAAAAATTTAAAAAGAAAAAAAAGCGTTATTACATCGTAATTTATCACTAACATTAACTATGATTGAATATCAGGAAGATCTTTTTCTAATTTCATATTTTCCATTTTTAGAGTTAATGCAAATCCTGTGCGTAGATTTTATACAAGTAATTATAATAAATGCAGATAGTAGAAAGAGGGGAAGAACAAGTAATTGTCGCCGTAGATTTACCCAGAGTTTTTCTGCAATTGCTAAAAGAATTATTCTCCTAAATCCTGATCTTGAAATTTCACGTCAGCTTTTCATTTCAATATTAAAAAATAATAAGACGAGTAAAGCTGGAGTGGGGGCCGGGCAAGGGGTCTTTTTGCAATTGCTAAAGGGATTCTCTTGAATCCTGATCTTGAAATTTCACGTCAGCTTCTCATTTGAATATTAAAAAATAATAAGATGACTAAAACTGAAGTGACGTCAACTTCTCATTTGAATATTAAAAAATAATAAAACGAGTAAAGCCGACGTGGGGGTCGGACAAGGGGTCTTTCTGCAATTGCCAAAGGATTCTTTTGAAACTTGATCTTGAAATATCACGTCTCAAAAAATATCTGTAAATGAAAGAACAATTCATTGTCTCTACAAAAGTAAAATTTAGATTGTTTTAATCATTATATATTAACTTCTTATTTAAATATTAAAAAATAATAAGACGGGTAAAACAGAATCAGTAAAATTATATTCTTATTTTTTTTAATTTTTTCATTTTAAACTAATTAACGGGAAAAAAATACTAAAAATGAAAAATATTAAATTTAGGTTATAAGGTGACAGAGACGTTATTTCAAACGTAAGTGTGCAGGGTGTTGCAGATGCATGCGTACGTAAAGACGCCCGAGTTTTCCTACAGCACTTGTTAATCTTATCTTCTGGGATCTTCCTCTCTGGATTTGTAGCTATTTGCTTTCTGAATTTTTGACCTTTGAACGTTTATTCCAGCATAGTAGAGTTGGTCTACTTTTTGCCTAGTCTTTTAACGTAACTTTGTTTATGTCAGTGGCGGAAGTCTTTGCCTGCAGCAGGAAATATGTACTAAGAACTGAGAAGTGTTTTTTTTACACATATAAGAAGTGTTTGCCTAGCTGATTAAAATGCTGATCTTCCCCTCTGTGTGATGTGAGAGCCCTATGATAGTGTTTAATGTAATTTTATTTTTTTTGTCTTCTCTTTCCCGTGAAAGCTCATATATTGCTGATAGCTATTGTCTTCTCTTTTTGTAATTCCTTTTTCTGTTATCACAAACATTTCTAACCACGAATGCATCGTTGACTTGTTATTTTGCTTTCAATGCTATCCTTTATTTCCTTGACTGTCTGCTGTCTTTTTGTTCCACGGATGATGAAGATGAATTTGGTGAGTTTTAAAGACTATGCCTATACTGCTTGATGTTATTACTCAGTTGTTAGTTTAACTTATTGTTTCTTTCCATTTTTTTTTTTTATTTTTTAGATTCAGAAGATGAGGATGAAGATGAAGATGTCCCTTTGGCCATACCTGAGAATGGTATAAGATTCAGAAGTTTGATTTATGCCTAAAATTTTCTAGGGAAAATTGAACCTAAAGCTGAGGAAGCAAAGCTAGCAACAAATAAGGCTAAAGCTTCTAAACCTGAATCTTCTGCTAAGCCGAAGGACACTGTAGAGCCAAAGAAAGATGAGTCCGATGAAGATGATGAAATGGAAGAGGATGAGGATGAATCCGATGATGAGTTAAGTCATAATTATACTTAAATCTGATGGTTAGGTTTTGTGATTCTCAGTTATTGGGCCCAGGGCAGTGTTGTCAAGAGTGAAAGGTGCTTTATAGTGCCAAGGGCTCCTGGTGTCTTGACGCATTCACCTGAATTATGCAAGGCACATAAAATGAATAATAATAAGTTTGTCTATATGTTCAAACCATTTAGAAGAGAGGGGAATAGAATAGAAGGGCTACAGGGTACAGCGCACAGGGATTTTAATTGTATTTATAGATTTATAAAATAATGGAACATTGAACATCAAATACAAAAATGTCAAAATGTTAGAGAGGAGAGATGTGAGTGAGATAGAATTGATACAGTGCAGTGGAGAGGGCTGGGGATATAAATACAAGGACCAGTTGAACAGGAGTTGAGTTGGCCCATAAAGTGAGTGGGAGGAAGGTGAAACGGGATAAGGAGGAAAATGATTGGAGAGATTTCATACTCTGGATGCTGGAACAACGATAAGAAGATTGAGAACATCTGGTACTGTAGCCCCTGTTTGGATATTACTGCTATATTCATTACAAACAAGAATTATTTTTGGAGAAATTTGAATTTGATGATCTTGATGTGAGGTGTATGACTCTCGTGCCTGCTTGCTTCCTCCGAGGCTAGTGCCTCTCATGATTCATCTTGCCTGCTTAAAAGTACTTGCACCCCGAGAGTAAAAAATGGCGAAATGCTATGGTTAAATGGTTAGATGAATAAAATGATTAATATACTTACAAAATTTTTCCTGCAGTTTTAATTTTAAATGTTTTAAAAGGGTACTAGGGTTTGTTAAAGAAAATAGGTCAACGTTATTGTAAAAACCTTAGTTGGCTTCAGGAAAAAGTTCATTGGGAGCCTTTTAAAGGTCTGGTTGCAAAATTTCTGAGCCATCTCTAGCTGGGGAAGGGGGACTGTTCCAGGCTTGATTACTATTTTTCCAAGAAACTCAAGAAATATACTATCATTATGTTGTTAGTGCCTCAGAGGAGCTTAAAAGCGGGTGTATTTTGTAATACATTTTTACATAATTTGAAATGTTGCATCCATTGCTAGAGGAGATTGCTGTGCTAAGTGAAACAAGGAAGGGGATCGTGTATGGAACATGCTCTTAATGTGGTAGACAGACTTGTATAGCAATCATTTTGATTGTTAGGATGCAAGTTATGTCGTATTTATATGGTGCCTGTGTGTATGAATCTGCTCCTCTTCTTTGCTTACCTTAGGTATAAAGAAGATGTAAAGTTATCTTTTGCTTTATAATATATTGGGCACAAGGTTGCAATTTGGTTATAAGAAAGTTCTCACTTTATTGGTCAAAGTATAATAAATGGGGAAAATAGAAAAATAACCATTATCACTTGAAATAAATAATGAACTCTTTGTTACCTTAGTTTGATCTTTTAAGCAAGCTTGCAGTCTGAAAGGGAAATCACTAAACTTCCAGACTTAAGTATTGCGGTGTGAAAGCTTATGTACATATGAGAGAATAGAACTCGGGAATGATAATCTCAACTTGTTTTTAAGATGTTAATTGACCAACTTAGAGCACATTTTTTAATGAAAATTGCTTAAAGTAGCTTAAAATAGCTTAAAGCAGAGAGTATGTGGAAAAAAAAAAACTATTGTTTCTTTGTTCCATTGTTGAAAATAAGCTTTAAAGATATAATTGAATTGTAATTACAATAAGCAATGTAAATGCTATTTATAATGTTGCTTAATAAGCCAAAATGTTAAAAGTTGTGTTTGGGGGGTGCTTAAATATGCTTATTAATGTCTATACTAGATGTTGCTATCAATTGTGTGCTTTAAGCTGGTTGTAAGCACTCGTACTAAAATTTATATATCAGCAAACTGAGCCCATTTTTTGATTGGTTGGGTTATTCAGGGTTGATCATCTCTAGCAAACTAAAGCCCACATTTTGGAGCTGTGTTTATGGCGAGTGTATTCTGAAGTAGTCAACTCAAAACCTTGTCCAATTACTGTCAGCTTCAGTTCTAAAATGCTAAATTAAATATTTGGGCATTCATGGGGCCAATTACTTGTGGTGTTTTAAACGTGGATATGTATTTAATTTTTGAAGTTTTTTCCAAAAGAAAACATTAAGATTGTTGCTTCTTTGTATATTCATTTTGTTTGTTTTGTCTATTCAGATTTTGGTTCATTTTGAATGTTGGTTGTTT
This sequence comes from Thlaspi arvense, assembly GCA_911865555.2. Lineage (NCBI taxonomy): Eukaryota > Viridiplantae > Streptophyta > Magnoliopsida > Brassicales > Brassicaceae > Thlaspi > Thlaspi arvense. Next base: position 70,422 of record CAJVSB020000348.1, read on the forward strand.
CCCAGGACATGATGGATGCTTTAGATGATATAGGAGATTCAGAGGATGAAGATGATTCTGAGGAGGATGATTCAAAAGATGAGGATGAGGAGACGCCTAAGAAGGTAATGGCTGATGTGAAAAATGAAAATTACAATGGTAATGTAGTATGCCAATATTCTCCTTTTTAACCAACCTCTTGATGTTCACCTTACCTATCATATTTAAGGCAGCTGATGCCAGCAAGAAAAGGCCCATTGCGTCTGCAACAAAGACACCTATTGCTGCTAAAAAAGCCAAAGCTAGAGACACCACAGAAGACAGGTGAAATATTTTTTTAGTTGGATAATATTTTACTTTGAGTGGTTTTAGGTTCTAGTACGTGGTCTGGTTTTAAATTGAGTTGCAGCACCTTATGCCTTTTCTGAACATTTGGCTGTGCCTTTCCAAAGGCTATATTGTGAAGTTCGTTTGAGTTGGATGATATTTACTGTTAGCTGAATCAACAACTTAATAGTTGTTGTTTCATAAACAACTCCGTTGCTCGTATTTGCTTGGCAACATGTTATCATGTTGGAGTTACTACGTGCAAAGAAGTGCTGGCAAATGGTAATAATTAAAGAAGTGCTGAAAGGATAAAAGTTGGAGATATCTGTAAATTATGCTAAAATCTAGTAGAAGTTGATAAATAGATGTTTGGTAAAATAGTTGTAGTAATTCCTTATTATGTTAAAATGTTTAAATTGCCCATTATTCTAAGAAATGATATATGTAATCATAAAATAAATTTTATTAGGTTATAGATACAATTTTAATAATATTAAGATAAAAAATAAAAATAAAAAATACTAATAACTAATAATTTATATAATAACCTTTATATAAGTTATTGAGACCTAATTCTTAACGTTCTCCTTTCTAATATAATTTTACCTATAATTTTGCTTTTTCTTAAATTCTAATTTAAATTTTTATTTAATCAATAAAAATAATCAATATTTTTGTCAATTTGGATGAGATGAAATAGGGTTATAATAAAAAAAGGTAGCAAAATTCATATTTGAACAAACTAGGACTTCTTACAATTGGCAATACATTGTCTGTTATGTACCTAGTTATATATTAGCACGTTAAAATTTTTTATATTTGTCAAGTTTAATTTACAAACGGCTAAGTAAATCCCCTCTCCAAGAACTGGTATTAGAGCTAGAAAATAGATTTGGCAATGGTTTGATAATTTACAAGTACCTGGAGTAGCATATGATATTGATATTAATTGATTGTTGTTTTGATTGTATTTAAATTTATTTTCAAATTTGTTTTAAAAAATTCATTAAATTCCTGAGTTTGAAGATCGGGAATGCCTTTGCTGCTAGATGAAAAGAGGTTCTTGAAAAATCTCGTAGCTAAGGTTTAACAAGTCACCAATAAAGGACACTTAAAGTAGAAGATAATTATATACATTTTCTTTCTAAGATGGTGAAGATTAGATTCGGAGTTATAGTGTTCTACCAAATGTTCGACAACTTTGGCTCACTTCCATTTTTCTTGTCAAATAAATTATTCATAAAAATTAAGTTAAAATTATGTGTAGTAAATAAATAAAGTAGCAAAAACTATTTTTGAACAAATTAGGACTTTTTACAACTGATAATACATTGTCTGTTATTTACCTAGTTATATAGTAGTACATCAAAATTTTTTATATTTGTAAGTCTAATTTAGAAACAGCCAGGTAAATCTTCTTTCCAAGAACTAGTATTGGAGTTAGCAATACTTTGATAATTTAGAAGTAGCCAAAGTAGCATATGATATTGATATTAATTGATTTGTTATTTGACTGTGTTCATGTATTTATTGGGTGTGCATGCATATGGAAGAGGGAGCGCAAATCCCAGAGAGAAATCAGAGCCATCTCTGAGACTCGTGCCTTTTGTTGTTTGTTCGTGGTGCATGGGGTTATCATCTTACACACCCTGTGTGCTCACATATAAAACTTCTTGATACAATTGAAGTCAAAGCTTTAATAGCTCACCCTTTCAACTCTGTCTTGAATATTTATTCTATGCTGGGTGATTCTATTATAATAAGAAGAAAGACACTTGTAAGAATGACCACACTCGTAGACTAGAGTTTTCGTTTCCACTATAACTTCATTATCGTTACATGAAATTTCTTCTCAATATTTGACGATATATGCACACTTTTGAGAGTCTAAGCATCTATCGATACAATCACCACCCTCAAGAGATGTAGAGCAGTACTAATTGAAATATTTCATTTCAGTTATCTAACTAAATTTGAGTGATTTCTCATCATCTATGGTATTCAAAACATAGATGGAGATAACTATTTACCTTCTAATATATCATTAACACAAATACCTTTATGAATTTTTCATTTCTTTGATTTCTTCACTTCTCTTCAAGCAACTTCAGGTTACCCTGTAACTCTCCTTAGCTCAAATTTGAAGACTAGCTTACCATGAGGACCTATGTCATGCCATTATTTCTCTGTTGTATACAAGCCATCATAAGCATACGGCAAAACCATTTTGGATTTCACATCAAAAAAAAAAACTTTAGTCTTCTTAGAACTGTGTGTTACCTGAACAGGATTCTTTAACTGAAACACAATTCTTTAGAGCCAATTTCATTTTTCAAGCTCTTGATCTCTAGGTTGTTTATCCTGACCTATGGCATTCCCTCCTTGACCAGAACATATTAAAACATCAGAATTGTTCAAATCATACAGATAAACCCCCTCCCAAGGCAACAATACTAGTAGCAATAATCATTCTATTTTATTATATGTAATCAAAACCAGCTTGACAAAGACGACGAACTCCTACAAGAGTAAGCTCCACCCTATATTGGAACTCATTCCCTACTTCAACTCCAGTCACTGATTCAATAGTCTATGTGCCAGTGTTAACTTCTTTGCCTATATTTCTAATAATTTGGGCTGCTTGTAAATCTATCATTCTACTTGTTCATCCTTGTTGCCTAGTCTTAAGTTCCGGTCCATACGAAAATTTCCTACCAATGCTTATTACAACTTCAAAGTCTACCTTTCTTTTTTGTACACTAATTCAGGAACGTAGGTTCTTGAATTCATGTACGGAAAGAAAAGTTTGACTTTGAAGTTGTAATGAGCATTGTTAGGAAACTTTCGTATGGAGGGGAACTTAAGACTAGGCAACAAGGATGAACGAGTAGAATGATAGATTTACAAGAAGCCCAAATTATTAGAAATATAGGCAAAGAAGTTAACACTGGCACACAGACTATTGAATCAGTGACTGGAGTTGAAGTAGGTGATGAGTTCCAATATAGGGTGGAGCTTGCTCTTGTAGGAGTTCGTCGTCTCTATCAAGCTGGTTTTGATTACATATAATAAAATGGAATGATTATTACTACTAGTATTGTTGCCTTGGGGGGGTTATCTGTATGATTTGAACAATTTTGATGTTTTAATATGTTCTGGTCAAGGAGGGAATGCTATAGGTCAGGATAAACAACCTGGAGATCAGGAGCTTGAAAAATGAAATTGGCTCTAAAGAATTGTGTTTCAGTTAAAGAATCCTGTTCGGGTAATACACAGTTCTAAAGAGACTAAAGTTTCTTTTTTTAATGTGAAATCCAAGATGGTTTTGCCGTATACCTATGATGGCTTGTATACAACAGAGAAATAATGGCATGACATAGGTCTTCATGGTAAGCTAGTCTTTAAATTTGAGTTGAGGAGAGTTACAGGGTAACCTGAAGTTGCTTGAAAAGAAGTGAAGAAATCAAAGAAATGCAAAATTCGTGAAGGTATTTGTGTTAATGATATATCAGAAGGTAAATAGTTATCTCCATCTGTATTTTGAATACCATAGATAATGAGAAATAACTCAAATTTAGTTGCATAACTGAAATGAAATATTCCAATGAGTACTGCTCTACATCTCTTGAGGCTTGTGATTGTATCGATAGATGCTTAGACTCTCAAAAGTGTGCATGTATGGTCAAATATGGAGAAGAAATTTCATGTAACAATAATGAAGTTATAGTGGAAGCGAAAACTCTAGTCTACGAGTGTGGTCATTCTTGCAAGTGTCTTTCTTCTTGTTTTAATAGAATCACCCAGCATAGAATAAATATTCAAGGTAGAGTTGAAAGGGTGAGGTGTTAGAGCTTTGACTTCAATTGCATCAGGAAGTTTTATATGTGAGTACATAAGGTGTGTAAGATGATGACCATGTCGACCACAAACAAACAACAAAAGGCACAGGTTTCAGGGATGGCTTTGAGAGAGAGAGAGATGTGTATGAGAATGATGGATTGAGTAACTGGCCACGGAAACATGGGAGACGGAGGTAGAGAGAAGGGTACTATAGTGGAACCCACTCCTCTAAAAGGATAGCATTAGGCCTACCCCTTAGGGCAGGCAGGCGAGAGAAAGTTGGTGCCATCTATTACCACCCTTTGCAGCATTCTTTCTTTTGTCTTCGGTTTTCCCTTTCGGAAGAGAGAAAGCTCTCATGATTTTGACTGTGAAAAACTTCAGAAGACTGACAAGATTGATCAAGTAAATTGTGCGTGCTTTTGGGTTGTCCAATTTTTGGTAAATTTTCAATTTTTGTAATATTCAATTGTTAAAAAAATATTCTGTAATTTAATTGATTAAAATTTTCACTCAAATTAAAAATTATCTAAAGAATATATTTTGTAATGTGCGTATATATGTAAATGTTTTAATTTCACTCTTTCAAATTTAAATTTTGAAAGAAAAAAAATTACTTAAAAATTGAACCCAAAAATAAACTGGATTTAATTCTATAAAAACGTATATTTGAAAAAAAAAAAGTCACACATTTTGAATAAAATTATTTTTAAAAAAAAAATTATTAAAAAATTCGTAAAAAAAAAAAAATTTAATTTTAAAATTTATATGCTAAATTAATCGATAAAAAAATAAATTTCAAAATCTTGAATAGTCAACTTGCTTGTTATAATCAAATGGGACCTAGATTACGTATGAAAAGAGTGATAATAGGTAGTCAATGAAATGGACAGCATTCTCTTTTTTGTGCCAGTTACTATTAATTTTGGATTTAAGCGTTAATACAGCTGTGAACACTCTCTCCCTTTTTGCCATTTACCAAGACAAATTTTCTAATTAACAAGACAAAAAATATGTTGATTTTTTCTCATATCATTTGCAATTTTAGGCAAATGGAGAAGAGTTTCAGATATTGTTATACTAGGCAAATTAGAAATTATTTTCTTGCAAAATATTCTTAGATGTATGATTGTCAAATTATATAATTGTATTTAAATGATATTTAAAGGTTTTTTACTTTACATGCATGAGGTAATCCTAATTTTTGAAAAATGTAACTTAAAAAAAAGCAAATTAGACGTAAAAGAACAAAGAATTTAATAAATGAGGCAATGAGAATGGGAGTTTAAAAGGATTGAATGATCTAGGGAGTGTTTGCGTTGCAAATACTTCTGCTTATAACTTCTTAGTTTTTTAATAATTAAAAAATAATTTTAGATATTTTTAAAATTACTTTTAATTTTCGTTTCACTTAAATTAAGTTATAAATAATGAAAAAGTTTGAAGTAGGGGTAGGTGTTTCTAACTTTCAGTATTATTTTTGTAATTAAATCAAAACTGTTTTAAATCTGTTTTGACTCATTTACTCTCAAATTTTTTCAATATTTTTACCTTTACCCTCTTCTTCCCTCTCCACCCATTGCTAGTCTCATGCGAGACACGTTATTGCATGTAACAGTGATGGTGCCATTGCATGTGGCTCCAGGTGGATGATCTTAGGCTTAGGCCTGTTCTCGGGCCGTGAACCGGCCCGGACCGAGACTTGTTAAAAAAAATTGATCACCATTTTTATTATTGTTTTTATATTTAATAAAAAAAGATATTTATAAGATTAAATATTTATAATATTTAAAATATATTTAATAACCCAAAATTGTTTTTAAGTTAGTATATAAATTTTTGTCGATGAAAAAATAAACCATAATTAAACTTAACTGTGGACAAATCGGGAATGAACCATGAACAAACTGGACCATTAACGAACCGGGAATGAATCGTGAACGAACCCGGAACCGTGAATCGGTTTGGAACCGACATGAACTGAAACCAAAACCGGACCAGCCTTCAAGGTTCCAGTCCAGGTTCATCATTTTCCGAGACCAGAACCGCGGTTCGATCCCAGTCTGGGCCGGTTCACGGCCCGGGAGTAGGCCTAAGCCTAAGATCATCCACTTGGGGCCACGTGCAGTGGCACCATCACTGTTACGTGTGATAACCTCTCTCGCAGGAGGCTGGCAATGGGTGGAGAGGGAAGAAGAGGGTAAAGGTAAAAATATTGAAGTAGGGGGGGGAGGGAGATCTAGGAATTTAGAAAACATAACAAAATACGGAACGATAAAATAATTTTTAGCATATAATACAATGCAGCATAATAAATAAATAAATAAATAGATAGATGTAATATCCCCACACTTAAGCACTTACCCCTCCGTGTCTTCCGTGAACCTTATCAACCAGGGTATCCTGGTTACGTTGGACTACTAGTATTTTGAATTTATTAGAATATTCAATACAAAAAGCGGATTGTACATTGTTCTTATTCGTTTTAAGCGTTTGAGTAATTCATTTTTTTTTCTTTGGGTTTTTGAATCTTAAACTTAGGAAAAGATAAGGACAGGAATTGAAATTTAAAATTTTAATTTTTGGTATAAATTTTATAAATATTTTATTAGTTAAATTAAGTTTAAATTAGACTAATTAAATTTATAATAACAATGGTGACATTTACTTAGAATCTAGGATGTCATGGCACTAAAATTTGAACAAAAAAAAGTGAGGGTCAATTGAATTCCATAATGCATTGCTACTGATTTATATTAATTACTTTTTATTTTTTAAATAAATATAATTTGTAATATTATTATTTTTAAATAAATAAAAATTCACGGTTCACTCACGATTTATATACGGTTCGGGTTTACAATTTACACACGGTTCCAGTTCACGGTTTTCTCACGGTTCCGGTTCACTCACGATTCTGATTCACAGTTCAAAACCGATTCAAGTTTCATGGTTCAATCCGGTTTGGTTCAACGGTTCATATATGGTTCTGGTTCAAAATTTCAAGAACCGTAACCGGCCATTTTTGCTTGCCAGTTCATAATCGGTGTGCGCGGTCTTAGGTAATGTACGTTGATAATTATTTATAATTATAATAATTATTTTTTATTAAAAGTGTAAAAGTTAATAATGTTTGTAAATGTTAATCAACAATAACATAAATCAATAAATAAATGTTTAGTAAAATGGTATAATAATTACATAATATGGCAAAAAATCTAAATTATCTATTCTTTTATTTTATTGGGTTTGTAAGTACAATTTTGAAGTTACTAAGATAATAAAATAAATAAATCGTTAATAATTTATACAAGTTATTAATAATTTTTAAAATCTAATTTTTTACATTCTTCTTTTTAATATAATTTTGCTTAATTAAAATAAATAATCATATAATTATAAAAAATTATAAATATTAAATGCTTTATTTATTGTCTTTTAATTTTTTGGACTTACGCCTAATAGCTCAGGTAGATATGATGTCTTGTCAATATTTTTTGTTAATTTACATTATATTTTATAATCTTAAAATAATTTAATTTTTTCATATTAGTTATATATTGAAAGAATTTTTTTGTGTAATTTTATAAAAAATTTATTAATTTATTGAAAAATTTTAATATAATTAAAAATAAAAAAATTGTACTAAAATTGAATAAAATTAAAATAATAGAATTAATATTAAAAAATTAAAATAATTAATACAATACAATTTTATAAAAAACTTGTAAAAAGTCCAACTCTAGAGTTATACAACCTATAAATTGCTGTACAAGGAGGTTTGTTTGATGCTGGGTGGGGAAGCACCCTCCCAACTTGACATGTATCATCTTTCTTTTTCTTTTATTATTTTAATTTTGTTCATCTAATATCTATTCCCCCTTCCCTTTTCCCTCCCACGTGCCAGCAGAACAAAAGGGGTTTCGAAATTTCAACCAACCTTTTTAAGCTTAAACCAATCTCTCTCTTGCTCTTGTTCAAAAATCCAACTTTTCCCCCTCTCATCTCTCTCTCACATCCTAAACTAAACCCAGCTTGCATCTCTCCGCTTGTCTATAGTGACGAAATCACCGAGCTCAATTTAGAGGTAGGAGATCGAGCTGCCAGCAACAAGGATGTCAACAGCAAACTCGGTGTATCAGAAGACAGAGATAAAGGTGGAGAAGTTGACGTCTTTAAGCACCCCCCAAACACAACTTTTAGAAGTTGATGCAAACCATGGTCCTTGTTTATATGACAATGCGTATAACTAAAGCTTATGGACTCTCCATACCAATTTTTTTCTTTTTTGTGGCAATTTTTTTTGTCTAGACACGCTCGGAGTACCCTCACTTTAAACTAACAACTTAATTGAGGCATTTTTGTGTCTAGAGTTGCGTGATTTTGTTTGTTGAATATTTAATTTGAAGAGAGAAATTAATGATTTTGGGCTTATTCTTTAGGTCAATGTTTCCAATCAATTCACAATATATCCAAATATTTAATTATTTTCTCACCACATTTTCATAAATCTTTGAAAAACATATGACCACAAAAGGGGTAACAACATAACTGTACTCGGAATTCTACCCAAACACATTCCCATCTTGATGAGATACATCATGATAGATAGCAATAACTTATATTGTGAAGTAACTTCCCAGATATAATCAAATGGAAAACTTGGAGCAAAAAAAAAAAAAAAAAAACCAAGAAGAATCTAAAGCATCTCAATTTTTTCATATAATGAGAAATTATTAAGAACTTGTTAATACAAACTATATTTGATAAAAGAAAATTTATTGAAGTGCTAGCCCTTATATAATTACAAAGAATAAAAGGGCATAAGTGAAATGACTAACCGAGTGTTTGCAACAGTTTTTCTTAAAGTATTTTTGTATTCAATTATTGAAAAGTGATTCTGAATATTTGTAATACTATTTTTAATATCTACTTCATTTGTATTTCAATGATATTTTTTATAATTAAAAAGAAATTGCATTGAAATTGTTTTAGATATTTTGCTCCCAAGAATTTTTCTTAATCCTTGAATTATACCTTCTTACAGTCCCTCTTCCTTCGTCCCGTTCTTTTACTTCACTACTGGCGACATTGTCATTTCGCCACCAAATCGCCAACATGCCTTGTTGTCGTCCATCCGCCACCATCAATTCCGCTTTTGTCTACAGGCACCGATAGTCCCATGCTATCCTTCTATTTACTACTATTTTAGGTGTTGAGGAGCCTTAGGCTTGATTTTAATTGCCTTTGGTAAACGTCGCTGGCCAGAATTGAAGCCATGATGCTTGGACGTCTATGACCATGGTTGGATAAAGCCCAATTGTTTGTCATTGGGCTGAGTTGAATAGGAGTGTGCAATGGTATAAAAAAAAAGGGTTAACCTCATGGTTTTGGTGAGAAATTTAGCAATTTTGAGCATTTAAATGGTGATTTGGACTAGGAATCTACTCCGGGGCTGTCGATTCTTCATCTTCTAAAAGTTAATGGTTCAGGTGAGTTTGATTTTGCTTGAATGTTCAAGATTTTGAAGCCGGGTTTTGTGCGTAGGAAACCGGGTTGTTGGGCGAGGAAGACAGGACCCGAGAGGGTCTGGGTACTATCTCTACTCGGTGGGGCTGGGCCGATTTGGGCTCGGGCCAGACTGGTTGGGGAAGGGGTGGTACGCGGGCCAGCGTCACGGCTGGCTCAGGCTGAATAGGCCCAAGACCGAGCTGAGTCGACTCAAAGAGTCAACTCGGCCTGTATTTTAAAAGGAGACGAGTCAACCCATTTGGGTTGACTCAAGCAGAAAATGGCCTTTATTGCCAGATTTTATGCCATTCTTCCCCCAGCTTTGGAAATGGGCCTTGATAAGATTATTTGGCCTCGTTAGAGTAATGGAAATTTTAGTGTGCGAAGTAGCTATCGGATTTTCCACGAGTATACCCAGCATGATCGGAACAAGATTTGAAATATGGTGTGAAAATTTTAAATTCTTGAAAAAGTACGAACATTCATTTGCATGACTTTACATGATAAATTAAATACTAATAAAAGGATTTCAGGGTGCAGTAGCTGTGACTTAACATGCAAGGAATGCGATCATATATTAAAGTTTACTGTTTCCTGTGCTTAGGAATTATCTAGACGTGATGTGATAGAGTTGCGGAATAAAGATTAGAGAAATAGGACTAAAGGGAACAAGGCAAATTTTTTAAATTCTTAGATTATTTAAATTCATAATTTTTTTTTATTTTAAAAATATTTTAGATTTGTTTATTTTTAAAATTTTCTCATATTTAAATGAATTACATTGTAGTTAAAGATAATAACAAAAAAAGCTATATTTTTATTTTTATTTTTATATTATTTTTAAAAAATAACCAAACAAAACTTCTTTTTATTTTTTAAAAATAAATCAAAAATCTAACATTTTCTCTTTATAACAAAATAGCTAGAATTCGAAAATACTTTTAAACCAAATCAGCCATTTTTATGTTTAAGAGAGAGAGAAGGAATAAGTTGTAGAGTAAGAGGGCAGAACAAACACCGGTTTGAAAATTTGGAGAGTTTTCTGAAAATAGCCAGGGGAAGTGTGGGGTTTGGAAGGATTAGTTATGTCAAAAGGTAAAGAAGATCTGCAGAGGATAATCTTGCAATCTTGTCAGTGTATTCCGCAGGTCCTTGACAGCGAAGACTGTTAGCCTCAAGGTTTCATATTTATTTTGATAATGACAAAACAAATTAAAATTATTATATATTTTTATATAATGAATAATATGAACAATTTATAATAAGTTTAACTACATACATTACATTGACTAAATTGTGAAGCTGTCAAATTAGACATGTGTGTAGTAAATTAATTATATCTTACTATAGAAAAGTCAAAAAATTATAAAGTCAATTTTATATGAAACTAAACTCAAATATCTTTATTTTGATATATAATTCATCATATATATTCTTTTGTATTAAAGCAGTTTATTATATCAATTTCATATATTATTTTCTGAAAAAGTCATTCTTGAAATCTGCACGATATTTGTTTTAATTAGTAAAATATAATTTATAATATAAATAAAATTCTGAATTAATTTTATTTGTAACGTATACGTGTTGAGCTTTAAATGCATATATTATTTGCACGTTTTACACTTATAGTTTGATAGATATAATTTTTCAAAGTGGGCCATTCTGCTGAGTTGCACTGTCAGCAGACAAAATGAGTATACTACAGTATTTTTACAATATCTCAAAATATAAAAGTCAAATTCACACGAATCCAAATTTGAATGAAAGTAGACGTTATAAGCTTTTCAAATATATATAATTTGTTATTTTTGAATACAAATTCAAATTTCTAGACAATTTTTAACTTGGCCAACAACTTTTGACAAAAGCAATTTTACAGTCTGGCATGTCGTTGAAGATTTGATGATTTCTCTCAAACGGTGCACGATAATTGAATGATTCTTTTTGCATTTGAAAATAGACTCAATGAAGAGTATTCAAGAATATTTTAAGAATTTTTGAACGCTCGGAGCCATTTTATTTGAATTTTTGAATCGAGCCAATGTGCAGTTACTGTTGAGAAATGATTTTGTCTTCCACAAAGGCCAACGTCTCCTTGGTGTTTTTGCCTATAAAAGGAGCATGGATTGAAGGGAGAAGTACACAACAACAAGCTCTCAAAGCCTCTTCAATCTCTCTCTAATTCTTTGTGCTATATTGTTTATTACTAGATCAAAGAGTGCATAGAGGAAATTGTTTTATTCATGAGAGTGCCTCTTTGAAGTGAGATCATTTTGTACATGAGTGGTAGCTAATCCTACTTAAGAGGAATTGCTACATTTCTACTTCATCTTCATTTCTACTTGTATTGGTGTTTGAAGCTCACCGAATCAAAGGCTTTGTAATCGGGATTTCTTGCCTCCGCCAAGTGCAAGGGACTTTGTTTGTATTCGGATTTCTTGCCTCCGTCAAGTGCAAGAGACTTAGTGGAACCTCGGCTAGTTGAAGCTTGAGGAGTGGACGTAGACTTGGGTAGCAAGTCGAACCACTATAAAAGAGTTTGCATCTCTTTTCCCTACTCTCTTTACTTTACTTGAAATTGTTTTATATTTATTATTGGGTGAATTGTATTAGTTTATTTGATTCAATATTTTTATTATTTTTACACACTTAGCTTCCGCGATAAAAACCCAATTCACCCCCCTCTTGGGTTGCCTTTGGGACAACAATTGGTATCAGAGCAAGGCTCTATATATTGGCCTTAAAAAGTCTTTAGAGTAAGATCATACATATGGCAACTATTGGTACACATGGAATTATGGAAGGTCAATCAATTACTAGACCACCTTTCTTTAATGGTAGTGATTATGGTTATTGAAAAATTAGAATGACTATTTATCTTCAACAAATGGATTATGAGATTTGGAATATTATTGAAGAAGGATATAAATCTCCCATGATAGTTAAAGAGAATGAACTTATTGTTAAAGAGAAGAAAGATTGGGATGAAAATGATAAAAGAAATTTTACAACTAATGCAAAAACAATGAATACATTATTTTGTGCTCTAGATAGAAATGAATTTAATAGAGTCTCTACATGTAAAACGGCACAAAATATTTGGAGAACTCTTGAAATAACACATGAAGGTACAAGTAGAGTTAAGGACACAAAACTCAATATGCTTAAACATGAGTATGAACTTTTTATGATGAAACCAAGTGAATCTATTAAAGAAATGTATATTCGTTTTACGGATATTATTAATGGTATGATTTCTCTTGGTGAAAATTTTAATGATGAAATTCTTGTAAAGAAAATTCTTAGGATTCTACCAAAGAGTTGGGCTCCAAAGGTGACCGCCATACAAGAAGCGAAAGATCTCTCCAAGGTTTCTATTGAAGAGCTTCTAGGGTCACTAATGACCTATGAAATGACTCAAAGAAATGAAGAGGAGGAAGAGCCAAAAAGAGGAAGGAGTATTGCTCTAAAGTCTACTATGAAAGAAAACTCCAATGATAGTGAAGTAGAAAGTGATGATGAAATTGCATATATTGCAAAAAGAGTCACTAAACTACTCAAAAAGAAGAAATTTGAAAGGAGACAAAGGAGAGGTGATCAAAAAGAAAATCTTTCCAAGAAAGATATTGTATGCTATGAATGCAAGAAACGTGGGCACATAAAACCGGATTGTCCACTTCTAAAGAAAAAGAAGAAGAAGGAAAAAGAAGCCATGAAAGCCACCACTTGGGATCTAAGTGATGAAAGTGATTCGGTGGATGAATCAAGTGGAAGTGACATTACTAACTTATGTCTCATGGCTACTAGAGAAAGTGATAATGAGGTAAGTTCATCTTCTTCTACTTCTAGCACTTCAAATTTATCTTATGATGAGCTATTGTATGCATGTGATGAACTACAAAATGAATTAGCAAATCTTGGAAAGAAATATAAAGATTTGAAAAAGAAGTTTTCAAATATTTCTAATGAAAATGCTAGTTTGAAAAATGAAAATGATAATTTGAAAACTCAACTTATTCTATATCTAAGAATGAAACAAATGATATATTGAGAAAAAGAGTTGAAGAGCTTACAAATGCTTTATCTAAATTTACTCAAGGAAAGGAAAATTTAGATAAATTACTTGCTACTCAAAGATATGGTTTTAATAAAACCGGATTAGGTTACAAGGCTTGTCAAGGACAAAAGTTTTATAAAAATTATTTTGTAAAAAGTTCTCATCAAGGTAGTCCATTTATTACATGTTATTATTGTGGTGGAAAGGGACATTATGCATGTGATTGTTCATTAAAAAGAAAATTGTTTGTTGGGCCTAAAAATATTTTAGTTCCAAATGATTATAAATGGAAAGGAAAATGTAACATTGCATCTATTTGGGTTCCTAAAGGAACATATGCTAACATTGTTGGACCCAAGAAAGTTTGGGTACCAAAAATCAAAACTTAATTTATTTTTGTAGGAGATTTGTATGAAGAGCACCACAAGAAAGAATAAGTGGTTTTTGGATAGTGGATGCTCAAGACATATGACGGGAGATTACACAAAGTTTAATTCTATTTCAAAAATAGATGGAGGGTATGTGACTTTTGGAGACAATGCAAAAGGCAAGATTATTGGTATTGGAGAAATTGGTAACCCTAACTCCCTCATTATTGATAATATTTTGTTTGTTGATGGCTTAAAACATAATTTGCTTAGTATTAGTCAATTATGTGATAAAGGTTATAAAATTATTTTTCAAGATAACGCATGTAAGGTTTTTAATAAGAATAATACATTAGTATTTGTTGCCTTAAGAGATGAAAATGTATATACTATTGATTTTAATAATTTAATTGAACAAAATGTGAAATGTTTGAGTGCTTTACATGATGAATCTTGGTTATGGCATAGAAGGTTAGGTCATTGTAGTATGGATATAATTTCTAAACTTTCAAGAAAACAACTACTCATTGACCTACCTAAACTCAAATTTGATAAAAATAAAATTTGTACTCCTTGTCAATTGGGAAAACAAAGAAAAACTTCTTTTAAATCTATAAATATAGTTTCTACATCTAGGCCTTTACAACTCTTACATTTAGATTTATTTGGACCTTCTCAAATTGCTAGTCTTGGTCGAAAACTTTATGCTTTTGTAATTGTTGATGATTTTTCAAGATTTACTTGGGTATTATTTTTGACTCACAAGAATGAAGCATGTTCTCAATTTTTAAAATTTTGTAAAAGAGTTCAAAATGAGAAAGGTTATATGATTTCAAAAATTAGGAGTGATCATGGTGGGGAATTTGAAAATAATGAATTTGAAAATCTTTGTAATACATATGGATATGAGCATAATTTTTCTACACCTAGAACCCCACAACAAAATGGAGTTGTTGAAAGGAAAAATAGAACTTTACAAGAAATGGCTCGAACTATGCTTAATGAATACAAGCTACCTAAATATTTTTGGGCCGAAGCGGTTAATACGGCTTGTTATATTTTAAATCGAGTTCTTATTAGACCAATTCTTAAGAAAACTCCTTTTGAACTTTGGTTTGATAGAAAACCTAAGATTGGTTATTTTAAAGTGTTTGGATGTAAATGTTTTATTTTAAACACTAAAGATAATCTTGGCAAATTTGATGCAAAATCGGATGAAGGTATATTTTTAGGTTATTCAATTACTAGTAAGGCTTATAGAGTTTTTAATAAAAGAACTAATGTAGTTGAAGAATCTATGCATGTTACATTTGATGAAATTGATCCATTTTTGCAAAATGTTATATATCATGATGTTGATGATGATTTAGTTAATTTAAATATTAATGATAAAGAAAAAGAAATTGAAAATCCCCCTAGTATAGAAAACTTTGATGAAACTCCACATAGTGATTTGCCAAAAGCTTGGAAGTATAAATCTAGTCACCCTAAGGAACAAATTATTGGTGATCCTAGTGATTGTAGGAAGACTAGAAATCAATTGAAAAATATTTGTGAACACTTGTCTTTTATTTCTCAAATTGAGCCCAAAACTATTAATGATGCTATTAATGATGAAAATTGGGTTTTAGCTATGCAAGAAGAATTAAATCAATTTGAAAGAAATAAAGTTTGGGAATTAGTGCCTAGACCTAGTGATCACACGGTTATTGGAACCAAATGGGTGTTTAGAAATAAACTTGATGAATTCGGTAATATAATTAGAAATAAGGCAAGACTTGTAGCTCAAGGTTTCAATCAAGAAGAAGGAATAGATTATGGAGAGACTTTTGCTCCCGTAGCTAGACTTGAAGCTATTAGAATATTACTTGCATTTGCATCTCATATGAATTTCAAACTATTTCAAATGGATGTTAAAAGTGCCTTTCTAAATGGTTTTATTGTTGAAGAAGTTTATGTTGAACAACCACCGGGTTTTGAAAATGAGAAAAATGTTGATCATGTTTACAAACTTTCAAAAGCTTTATATGGTTTGAAACAAGCTCCTAGATCATGGTATGAAAGGCTTTCAAAATTTTTATTAGAAAATAGATTTTCAATGGGAAAAGTGGATAATACTCTTTTCATAAGAAAAGAACATGATGATTTACTTATTGTTCAAATTTATGTAGATGACATTATCTTTGGAGCTACCAATGAATCTTTATGTGAAAAATTTGCTTCATCTATGCAAAATGAATTTGAAATGAGTATGATGGGTGAGTTAAATTTCTTTCTTGGTTTTCAAATAAAACAACTCAAAGAAGGGATTGTGATAAATCAAGCTAAGTACACTAAAGAGCTACTAAAAAGATTTGGGATGGATAATTCTAAGATCATGAGAACTCCTATGAGTACTTCAATCAAACTTGATGAAGATATTAATGGAAAACCTATAGACATCAAGTTATATAGAGGTATGATTGGTAGTTTATTGTACTTAACTGCTAGCCGTCCTGATATCATGTTTAGTGTTTGTTTGTGTGCTAGATTTCAAGCAAATCCAAAAGAATCTCATTTGCATGCCGTCAAAAGAATTCTTAAATATCTTAAAGGAACTATAAATGTAGGATTATTTTATCCTAGAGGAACCTCCTTTGAACTTACTAGTTATTCGGATGCAGATTTTGGAGGATGTAAATTAGATAGAAAAAGTACTAGTGGAACTTGTCATTTTCTTGGAAAATCTTTAGTTTCTTGGGCTAGTAAGAAACAAAATTCAGTTGCATTATCTACAGCCGAAGCGGAATATGTAGCCGCGGGAAATTGTTGTGCACAAATTTTATGGATGAAACACACCTTACTAGATTTTGGATTTAAATATGAACACATTCCTATTAAGTGTGATAATACTAGTGCCATCAATATTTCTAAGAATCCTATTCAACACTCAAGAACAAAACACATTGATATTAGACATCACTTCTTGAGAGATCATGTTCAAAAAGGTGACATAACACTAGAATTTGTGAATACCGAATATCAACTAGCGGATATTTTTTTACAAAACCCCTTAATGAAGAAAGATTTTGTTTTATTAAAAGAGAACTTGGTCTTATAGACTCAAGTATATAGCTAATATTATTTGCATCAATTTTTTTTTAAAGAAAAATCTCTAAATATTTTCATGCATATATTGAGGGGGAGCTTATATAGTTTATCTTTTTGATGATGTCAAAAAGGGGGAGAAATTACATGATATGTGCTTAATAAATTTCTTGCATTGCATATTTGTTTTGTCATCACCAAAAAGGGGGAGATTGTTAGCCTCAAGGTTTCATATTTATTTTGATAATGACAAAACAAATTAAAATTATTATATATTTTTATATAATGAATAATATGGACAATTTATAATAAGTTTAACTACATACATTACATGTACTAAATTGTGAAGCTGTCAAATTAGACATGTGTGTAGTAAATTAATTATATCTTACTATAGAAAAGTCAAAAAATTATAAAGTCAATTTTATATGAAACTACACTCAAATATCTTTATTTTGATATATAATTCATCATATATATTCTTTTGTATTAAAGCAGTTTATTATATCAATTTCATATATTATTTTCTGAAAAAGTCATTCTTGAAATCTGCACGATATTTGTTTTAATTAGTAAAATATAATTTATAATATAAATAAAATTCTGAATTAATTTTATTTGTAAAGTATACGTGTTGAGCTTTAAATGCATATATTATTTGCACGTTTTACACTTATAGTTTGATAGATATAATTTTTCAAAGTGGGTCATTCTGCTGAGTTGCACTGTCAGCAGACAAAATGAGTATACTACAGTATTTTTACAATATCTCAAAATATAAAAGTCAAATTCACACGAATCCAACTTTGAATGAAAGTAGACGTTATAAGCTTTTCAAAATATATAATTTGTTATTTTTGAATACAAATTCAAATTTCTAGACAATTTTGAAGTTGGCCAACAACTTTTGACAAAAGCAATTTTACAGTCTGGCATGTCATTGAAGATTTGATGATTTCTCTCAAACGGTGCACGATAATTGAATGATTCTTTTTGCATTTGAAAATAGACTCAATGAGGAGTATTCAAGAATATTTTAAGAATTTTTGAACGCTCGGAGCCATTTTATTTGAATTTTTGAATCGAGCCAATGTGCAGTTACTGTTGAGAAATGATTTTGTCTTCCACAAAGGCCAACGTCTCCTTGGTGTTTTTGCCTATAAAAGGAGCATGGATTGAAGGGAGAAGTACACAACAACAAGCTCTCAAAGCCTCTTCAATCTCTCTCTAATTCTTTGTGCTATATTGTTTATTACTAGATCAAAGAGTGCATAGAGGAAATTGTTTTATTCATGAAAGTGCCTCTTTGAAGTGAGATCATTTTGTACATGAGTGGTAGCTAATCCTACTTAAGAAGAATTGCTACATTTCTACCTCATCTTCATTTCTATTTGTATTGGTGTTTGAAGCTCACCGAATCAAAGGCTTTGTAATCGGGATTTCTTGCCTCCGCCAAGTGCAAGGGACTTTGTTTGTATTCGGGATTTCTTGCCTCCGTCAAGTGCAAGAGACTTAGTGGAACCTCGGCTGGTTGAAGCTCGAGGAGTGGACGTAGACTTGGGTAGCAAGTCGAACCACTATAAAAGAGTTTGCATCTCTTTTCCCTACTCTCTTTACTTTACTTGAAATTGTTTTATATTTATATTGGGTGAATTGTATTAGTTTATTTGATTCAATATTTTTATTATTTTTACACACTTAGCTTCCGCGATAAAAACCCAATTCACCCCCCTCTTGGGTTGCCTTTTGGGACAACAAAGATTGCTTAATTGCAAAGAGATAGCATCAAGCCTACCCCCTCGCACAGGCAGGCAAGAGAAAGTGGGTCCTGCCCATTAGCCCACTTCATAGTATTTCTTTCTTTTTTGCCCTCGATTTGCCCTTTCGGAAGAGAGAACACTCTCACGACTTTGACCGTGGAAAACTTCACAAGACTGACAATATTGATCAAGTAATTGTGTGTGTATCTAAATCATCATTTGGTAAAATTTTAATTTTTATAATATTCAATTGTTAAAATAATATTCTGTAATTTAATTGATTAAAAATTTAATTCTAAAATTAAAAATTATGCAAAGAATATATTTTGAAATGTGTGTATATATGTAATTGTTTTAATTTCACTCTTTCAAATTTGAATTTTGAAAAAAATAAAAATTACTTAAAAAGTATGTTCAGAAGATTAAACTTTGAACCCAAAAATAAATCCCATAAAAACGTATATTCAAAAAAAACAATCACACACTTTAAATAAAATTATTTTTAAATTAAAAAATTTATTTGAATGTTTTATTTGAATATTAAACACTTATGACAATTTTTTGCAAAATAAAAATTAAAATTTTTATTAAAACTTTCCGATTGAATTTTTCTTGCTGGCCACCACGCAAACATCAGTGCCACAACCTAGTGGCAGTGATGTTTGTTTGACATATATAATATAATAATTATATCTATATTAATTAAATAATTTTTTATATTATAATTATTTTTATATTAATTACTTTTATTTTTAAAATAAATTTAATTTATGATATTATTTTTTAAATAAATAAAAATTCATGATTCCCTCACACGTATCCAGTTACACAGTTCAATCCAATTCCAATTCAACAGTTCCTACACAATTTTTCAAAAATTTATGAATCATAACCAGCCCTCGTACTTTCATGGTTTAGAACCAGACCGAAGAAAGAGAGAAAGCTTTGAAAAGTTATGTTCAAATGTTCAAAAAAAATTCTCATCTCTTAATTCTAATAGTACACGCTCTTAATTCAAAATTCAAATATATAAAATTAAGAATTAAGTTAAAAAAATTTTACTATTTTTTCTATTCTTTTGAATTCTTTTAATATCAAATGAAACAAGCTATAAAGAGAGATAAATGTTTTAAAATATCATTTCAAAAATTTTTTTACACCTCTGAAGTAATCTAACAAAACAAAAAAAAAAAACTTTTTAAAATGAAACAAAGTGACAAAAATTTTATAACTACTTATCTCATACCAATTAATAACTTTTAAACTAAATATGTAGGAAAATAGAGAAAAAATAATTAGAATATGTTAGTTCCTATAATATACTTTATTTAAACCTGGGGCCTGTCACCAACATTTCTTTTATAATAAATTGAATTGAAACCAACTATAAGACTCGACTGTGCAGCAATTCAAATTTGAGAGAGAGAGAGAGAGAGAGAGAGAGGGGCACACGAGTTGGGTGTTTAAACAAGTTTCAATAAACTAATTAAATTCACAAATTCACGAACAATTCATTACGCAAATTCACGAATAAGTTGATAGAACTTGTTAATCCAGTCCAAGATTTCAAATTTTTATTACAAGTCCATTAAGCTAAAAAAGCTCATTTCAAAAACCAAGTTGCATATGCCATGGCGAGCCCAATTATGGGAACAGGTTACAAAGTTGGCAGGGTCCAGGGTTTAACTCCATAGGTCCATTTATATAAATTTTTTTTTTCATTCAAGAAGTCCTACTCCTTTCAAATATAGGTTTTGCTCTTTAGTTATTCATCCTTGCATAGTCTTAACTTAATTTTTATGAATAATTTATTAAACAATAAAAAAGTACGTGAGCCAAAGTAGTAATTATTTTTATTCATATATTTGTTAGAACACTACAGCTCTAAATCTAATTTTTACCATTTGAGAAAGAAAATGCATATAATTATATTGCACTTTGTGTGTCCTTTGTTGGTGATCTTGTTAAACCTAAGTCATGAGATCCTTGAAAAATCTATTTTCGTCTGACGACAAAAGTATTCCTGATCTTCAAACTCAGAACTTTAATGAATTTTTTAAAAGAAATTCACAAGTAAATTTAAATACAATCAAAGCAACAATAAATATACAAGTAGAGCTAAACAATAAATCAATTAATATCAATATCATATGCTACTTTGGGTACCCCTAAATTATCAAACTATTGAGAAAGCCATTGTCTAGCTCTAATACCAATTCTTCTAGGGGGTTCACTTACCCATTTCTAAATCAGACTTGACAAGTTTAAAAAATTTTAATGTATTAATATATAACTTGGTACATAACAGACAATGTATTACCAGTTGTAAGAAATTTGAGTTTGCTCAAATATGCATTTTTGCTCTTTAGTTATTTACTCCACATAGCCTTAACTTAATTTTTATAAATAATTTATTCGACTATAAAAATGTATGTGAGCCAAAGTTGTGGTTATTTTCATTCGTATATTTGATAGAACACTACATCTCTAAATCTAGTTTCGCCAACTGAGAAACTAAATACATATAATCATCTTTCAATTTGTGTGTCCTTTGTTGGTGATCTTGTTAAACATGAGCCACGAGATCCTTGAAAAACCTCCTTTAGTCAAAAGGCAAAGGTAATCTCGATCTTCAAACTTAGAACTTTAATGAGTTTCTTAAAAGAAATTCATAGGTGAATTTAAATAAAATCAAAGCAACAATAAATATACAAGAAGAGCCAGATAATAAATCAATTAATATCAATATCATGTTCTACTTCGGGTACTCCAAAATTATCAGACTATTGACAAAGCCATTGTCTAGTTTTGATACCAATTCTTGGAGAGGGGGTTCACTTGCCCTTTTCTAAATCAGACTTGACAAGTTTAAAAAATTTTGATGTATTAATATATAACTGGGCACATAACAGACAATGTATTAACAGTTGTAAGACCTCATAGTTTGTTCAAATATGCATCTTTGCTATTTAGTTATTAACTCCACATAGCCTTAACTTAATTTTTATGAATAATTTATTCGACTATAAAAATGTACGTGAGTCAAAATTGTGGTAATTTTTATTCGTATATTTGGTAAAACATTACAGCTCTAAATCTAGTTTTCACCGTCTAAGAAAGAAAATGCATATATTTATCATCCACTTTGTGTGTCTTTTGTTGGTGATCTTATTAAACCTGAGCCACAAGATCCTTGAAGAACCCCTTTCCGTCTGACGGTAAAGGTATTCCCGATCTGCAAACTCAGGACTTTAATGAGTTTTTTAAAAGAAAATTCATAATTAAATTTAAATACAATCAAGACAACAATAAATATACAAGTAGAGCCAGACAATAAATCAATTAATATTAATACTATATGCTACTTTAGGTACTCCTAAATTATCAGATTATTGACAAAATCATTGTCTAGCTCTGATACCAATTCTTGTAGAGGGGTTCACTTGCCCATTTCTAAATCAAACTTGACAAGTTTTAAAAATTTTGATGTATAAATATATAGCTAAGCACATAATAGACAATGTTTTGCTAGTTGTAAGAAGTCCTAGTTTGTTCAAATATGCGTTTTTCCACTTTAGTTATTCACTCCACATAGCCTTAACTTAATTTTTGTGAATAATTTATTCGACTACACAAATGTACGCGAGCCAAAATTGTGGTTATTTTCATTCGTATATTCAATAGAACACTACAGTTCTAAATCTAGTTTTCACCACTTAAGAAAGAAAATGCATATAATTATCTTCCACTTTGTGTGTCTTTTGTTGGTGATCTTGTTAAACCTAAGCCACGAGATCCATAAAGAATCTCTTTTCGTCTGGCGGCAAAGATATTCCCGATCTTTAAACTCAAGACTTTAATGAGTTTATTAAAAGAAAATTAACAGGTAAATTTAAATACAATCAAAGTAATAATAAATATACAAGCACAGCCAGATAATATATCAATTAATATCAATAACATATGCTACTTCGGGCAATTCCGAATTATCAGACTTTGCCAAAATATAAACAATTTTGATGTACTAATATATCACCAAGTGCATAACAGACAATGTATAGTCAGTTGTATGAAACCCTAGTTTGTACAAATATGGGTCTTTGCTCTTTAATTATTTACTCCACATAGCCTTAACTTAATTTTTATGAATGATTTATTCGACAATAAAAATGGCCGTGAGCCAAAGTTGTGGTTAGGTTCATACGTATATTTGGTTGAACACTACAGCTCTGATTCTAGTTTTCACCATCTGAGAATAAAAATGCATATAATTATCTTTCACTTTTTGTGTCCTTTGTTAGTGATTTTGTTAAACCTAAGCCACGAGATCCTTGAAGAACCTCTTTTCGTTTGGCGGCAAAGGTACTCTCGATCTTCAAACTCAAGACTTTAATGAATTTTTTTAAAAATTCACAAGTAAATTTAAATACAATCAAAACAACAATAAATATACAAGTAGAGCCAGATAATAAATCAATTAATATCAATATCATATGCTATATAATTATCTTTCACTTTGTGTGTCCTTCGTTGGTGATCTTGTTTAAACCTGAGTCACGAGATCCGTAAAGAACCTCTTTTCGTTTGGTGGCAAAGATATTCCCAATCTTCAAACTTAGGACCTTAATGAATTTTTTAAAAGAAATTCACAAGTAAATTTAAATACAATCAAAGTAACAACAAATATACAAGTAGAGCTAGATAATAAATCAATTAATATCAATATCATATGCTATTTCGAGTACTCCTAAATTATCAGACTATTGACAAAACCATTGTCTAGCTCTGATACCAATTCCTCGAGAGGGGGTTCACCTACCCATGTCTAAATCAGACTTGGCAAGTTTAAAAAACTATAATCTATTAATATATAACTAGGTACATAACAGACAATGTATGACCAGTGGTAAGAATAACGAGTCTGTTCAAATATGGGTTTTTGCTCTTCAGTTATTTACTCCACATAGCCTTAATTTTTATGAACAATTTATTCAACTCTAAAAATATATGCGAGCAAAAATTGTGGTTATTTTCATTCACATATTTGGTAGAACACTACAGCTCTAAATCTAATTTTCACCATCTGAAAAAGAAAATGCATATAATTATCTACCACTTTGTGTGTCATTTACTGGTGATCTTGTTAAACCTGAGTCACGAGATTCATGAAGAACCTCTCTTTGTCTGACGGAAAAGGTATTACCGATCTTTAAACTCAAGACTTTAATGAGTTTTTTTAAAAAATTCACAGGTAAATTTAAATACAATCAAAGAAACAATAAATACACAAGCACAGCAAGGTTTAACTCCACAAGTCCATTTATGTAAATTTTTCTCTTTCATTCAGGGAGTCCTAGTTCTTTCAAATATCGGTTTCGCTCTTTAGTTATTTATCCCAAATAGCCTTAACTTAATTTTTATGAATAATTTATTTGACAAAAAAAATGTACGTGAGCTAAAGTTGTGGTTATTTTCATTCGTATATTTAATAGAACATTACAACTCTAAATCTAATTTTCACCATCTCAGCAAGAAATGCATATAATTATATTCCACTCTGTGCGTCCTTTGTTTGTGATCTTGTTAAACCTGAGCCACGAGATCTATGAAGAACCTCTTTTCGTCTGTCGGCAAAGGTATTCTCGATCTGTAAACTTAGGATTTGAGATATGTACCAGGTGTGTTCACAATCAAGACCGTTGTATGCTTTTATGATATTTAATAGTTTCCATCTTATGTTACAGTCTTGTATTTTAGATATATATGGTTATAATTATCATTACAAGCACATTATTACTTACAAAGATACTCCACGAGTACATGCACACGCATAGTTTTTTTTGTAGTTAAGATTTTATATTTTAGAATAGATTTATGCCACAAAAAAAAAAAAAGTCGCTACCCTTGAATTTCAATATTCTCCAGGATAAAAATAAACTTTAGTGATCGAAATTTATCATTCTATTACCAAATGATATGGGTGGTAATCTGGTTCGATTCAGTTTAGATCTAATTTGGATTGAATAAATAATATTCTCTTGGTTTTTGGATCACTTTGGGTCCAATCTTACCCGACTTGGATTCTACCCATTTATTAGATCTATTTTGAATCCAATCAACTTAGATCCGACACTTTGCACCCATGACCTCAAATAACTTCTCAAAATTAGGATTAGTTAATAATTTATATGTGAGGAGGGACTATTCTATATTTACGTTTATGAAAAATTATCTTAGATTCTAATTAAAATATTTTATTGTCATTTATTTAAATATTTTATAATCTATTTATATTTTGTATTTTTTTTCCTCATTAATGATAAATATTCTCGAATTGCAGTCCTAATGTCCGATAAAATCCTCATATGATAAATACTTACTAGGCAACTCTATAGATAATATATCTTAGATAAATATCGGATTGGGTCAATCTAGTAAGCCCAAAACTTTTTTGGGCTTATTTTTATTTGAGTTTAGATATTGAGTCCAATATTTGAATAAAATGGATTTATTGGATTAATGATTTACTTTAAACTCTCACTTCCATTGGATCCATAGGTAGGGGTGAACATAAAACTACCAAAATCAACATACTCGCACCCACTCGCAACCTGCTGGCTTACATTAATTTTTACTGTATAATCGTTTAAAATTTGAAATCTCCTTATAGCTCGATCAGGTGGTATGTTGTCACCGACATTGGATACATGATCGGCACAAAGTTCAGAATAAATCTCAACCCTACAAGCCTTATAGAAAAATACAAAATTTAACTGAACTGATAGTCTGGCTCCGAGGCCAAGGCTAGGCAGGTGCCATGTGAAGGCAATGCCACCACTTGCCCGGCCTTACCAAGGCAGGGCCCCTGGCAGTGCGGGTAGCTGGCACATGATGCTCAGCCAGACATTGCCATGGGCGACCTAGGCAAACAGGGGCACCCCAGCCATACCAAGGTGCGCCTCAATGGCACGGGGTGTGCCCCCTGTCAGCCTGGGGCACACCTTAGTAGGCAAGGCCGCGCCTCGAGCAGGACCCTTTCTAGCCTGAGGCGTGACTCGATATGTTGGGCCACACCTTGAGCGGTGCCCCTGCTTACCCGAGGCACGCCTTGGCAGGTTGGGCCGCACCTCGAACGGGGCCCCTACCAGCCCGAGGTGCTTTTTAGAAGGCAAGGTCGTGCCTCCAACAGGGCCCCTGCCCCGCCCGAGGCGCACCTCAGCAGGCTTGGCTGCACCTCGAGCGGGGCCCCTACTAGCCCGAGGTGTGCCTTGGCTAGCAAGGCCGCGCCTCGAGCGGGGCCCCTACCCGCCCAAGGTGTGTCTCAGCAGGTTGAGCTGTGCCTCGACAAGCTTGGCTGCGCCTCGAGCGGGGCCCCTACTAGCCCGAGGCACGCCTTGGCAGGTTGGGGCCGCCCCCTACCTTTGCCTTTGCCTGTGCACTCCCTGAGTTGTCCGAGCGCCCCGGCACGGCCTCCGCCCCAACACTTCTTCCCCTCACAGGGCATGCCCGGGGTCGATGTGGCTTTGCCCTCGAGGGTCAACATGGCTCGGGCACGAGCAGCGCCAAGGATCGAGGCTCACATTCCTTTGTGCTGAGTAATACATGGATGCGAGCCGAGGTTCGCCAAGGCCCTACACAGGCCACTACTCAGCCCCGAGATGGCACCCTCATGTAAGTAGGAGTTGGCCAGGGTGTTGGGCACTCCGAGACCAGTATTTTGCTATTTTGCGTGGCTACTTTCGACCCTTGACCCCATCGAGCCCCGAATGGGAGGGGGCTTTTGGGTGAGAAAACAGGCCTTTTTCGCTAAAATAGGCACCCAAATCACCTCCGGCCATTTGCTCTCGTAGCTCTCACTGTGACAAGCGTTTCAATACCAAGCACGCCCCGATCAGACTCCCGGATCAAAAGTTATGGCTGTTCAAAGATTGCTTGCCCTTTGCTCGGTGCCCAAATCTTCGACCCTCCCCCATTTATTCACTCCCAAACCGTGCAAGCATGTTTCCCCCACCTATCCATGCCTTCCCCTAGTTTTCCAGTGCTTCCCGACCATGCCCGGGAGTGCTCGGGAGGTGGGGTAACCTATCACTCCCATGTCTTTCCATCCAAACCACACCCCCAGCACTCAAATGTGCTCCCCCAAGCATTCCCATTGACTCCTAGAATTTTCCCCATTTTAAAATATTTTTCAGTAATTTTTAGTCATTTTTCAGAAAAAAAAATTTCCCTAGCCTTTTCAGCCCAAAAACTCCCAAAACCATCAAAGATAATTTTCCCCATCATTCCCCAATTTTCCCTGATTTTTCCGTAATTTTTCCTATTTTTCCCTAATTTTTCCTATTTTTCGGGTAATGTTTTTTGAAAATTCGGGAAAAATACTTTGGGTGATTAGAAATTTCTAATTTTTTTTTATGTTGTGGGAAAAAATATTATATTTCATCTCCAATTGGAAGTTTGGCAAAAAACTATGTCAATTTTTAGAAAACCCCATTATTCCTCGGTCAAAATGATGTTTCCTCCCGCTAGTTTGGAAATGGCTCAAAATGCTATTATAAGGGGGAGTGCTTGCCAGCAAGCTATGGCAAGCCAAGCCATGCCATGCCATGCTTGCCTTCAAGCATGGCAACCTGCCCACGGGTGGCCTGGGGCACCTGGGGGCGGTGGCACAACGGCGGTGGCCGATGGTCGGAAAAATGTTCTTTCATGGGCTCGCTCCCGGGATCGTGGGCATTGCTTGGCCATGGGCTGGGCACTTGATGTGGGCTTCCTCCGGGCCTAGGCAAGCCAATGCCACACGTGGCCATGGGCAGTCCTAGGCGTGGTCGTGGGTATGCTGTGCTTGACCTCGGGCATGGCAAGGCGCCCACATCCTGCTTGGGGCGCAGGCTCCCCGTGGCCATTGCTTAGCTATTGGCTTAGGCACTCGGTGTGGTTTTTTTCCGGGCCATGGCAAGCCAATGCCATGGGTGGCCATGGGCGCCCCCAGGCATGGTCGTGGGCATGCTGTGCTTGACTTGGGGCATGGCAAGGCACCCACGACCAGCTTGCGAGCTCCCCGTGGCTATTGCTTGGTCGTTGGCTTGGGTATTCAATGTGGGCTTCTTCCGGGCCTCACCAAGCTAATGCCACGGGTGGCCATAGGCGTCCCCAGGCATGGTCATGGGTATGCTGTGCTTGACTTCGGGCATGGCAAGGTGCCCACGGCCTACTTGGGGTGCGGGCTCCCCGTGGCCATTGCTTGACCGTTGGCTTGGGCACTTAGCATGGGCTTCTTTCGAGCCTCACCAAACCAATGCCACGGGTGGCCATGGGCACCCCCGGGCATGGTTCTTGGCATGCTGTGCTTGACCTTAGGCATGACAAGGCGCCTATGAAGATCTTGGCGCGTGTTCTCCCCGTGGCCATTGCTTGGCCGGTGGCCTAGGCACTCAGTGTGGGCTTCTTCTAAGCCTCGCCAAGCCAATGCCACGGGTGGCCATGGGTGCCCCCGGGCATGGTCATGGGCATGCCATGCTTGTCCGCAAGCATGGCAAGACGCCCACGACTTGCCCGGGGCGCGACCTCCCGTGGCCATTGCTTGGCTGGTGGCTTAAGCACTCAATGTGGGCTTCTTTCAGGTCTTGCCAGGCCAATTCCATGAGCCACCATAGGCGCCCCCATCATGGCCGTGGGCATGCTGTGCTTGCCCTCAAGCATGGCAAGGCACCCACGGCATGCCCGGGGAACGATGTCCTCGTGGTCATGTCTTGGCAGAAGGCTTAGGCACTTGATGTGGGCTTGTCCGGGACAACGCACTCCACTGATTGTTGACCGGATTGGCTTGTGACGTGGCGGGCGGCACGTGGGCTGTTGGGGGCCATCCAAGCTTTGTGGCGAAGCATTGACGCTGTCAGCCCCTATAGGCCTCAAAATTGTGCTGGCCTCGGCCTGCACGGGGACGACGGTGTTGCGATGTTGACCCTGAGGCGCGGATGGCTTGCTGGCACTTCGTGGCTGCTTGTGGGGCGCCCACTGCAGGTGGCAACGGTGGGTGGGGCTTATAGGAGTGTGTTGAGTTGGGTAGTGACGGGCGTGCTTGTGAGTTGTTCATCTAAGGCCAGAGGCATCGCAACGCTAGCGGCGTTTGTGGGTGGAAAAACAGGCTGCTATGGCAACCCCGTGGACCGCCTAGTCAAGGTGTGGCGATGCTAAAGGCCGTGATGCGTAGCTTGCAATCTGCTTGGGCAATGCTCAGCTCGGCCAGTCGGGCGGGAAGGGCATAGGACTCCTCATGGGTTCTTGCGGGTTGCTTGAGCCTTGTGACAACGCATCGATGCGAGGGGCCTTTGTGGGATAATTCGGAAATGTTGGCTTTCAATGTTGCAATACTGAGCAAGGCGAGGATGGTGGCCTTGCTTGAACCCCGTTCAGGCTCGTGTCCTTCCTGTTCAAGGGGTTGGGTGTGCCCGCGGTCGCTCCCTGTGCCCGGCCGAAGGCAATGCAATGTCGGGGGCTTGTTCGGGACGACGCACGCGTGCCTCAGCGCGCCTGCTGATCGGACGGGCCCTTGACGCGATGTTGCCGAAGGCCGGCCATGGGCAACGACCGGGGGCATGGGAGTGCCGAGTTGGGCAATGACGAGCATGCTTGTGGGTTGTTCATTAAGGCTAGAGGCATCGCGACGCTGGCGGCGTTTTGGGTGGAAAAACGGGCTGCTCAGGCAACCTTGTGGACTGCCTGGTCAAGGTGTGGCGATGTTGAAGGCCGTGATGCGCGGCTTGCAATCTGCTTGGGCAATGCTCAGCTCGGCCAGTCGGGCGGGAAGGGCAGAGGACTCCTCGTGGGTTCTTGCGGGTTGCTTGAGCCTTGTGATAACGCATCGATGCGAGGGGCCTTTGTGGGATAATTCGAAAATGTTGGCTTTTGGTGTCGCGATATTGAGCAAGGCGAGGATGGTGGCTTTGCTTGAACCCTGTTGAGGCCCGTGTCCTTCCTGTTCAAGGGTTGGGCGTGCCCGCGGTCGCTCCCCGTGCCCGGCCGAAGGCAATGTAATGTCGGGGGCTTGTCCAAGTGGACGTCTCCGATCTCAACTTCTTCGTTCGTGTCTCTTCTGTATGCTCTCTTGAGGTCGCCATTTCACTTGGCCTCTCTGATTCTTCCAATTTCAGCGTTGGCAAAGTGAGTGAGAGCTAGTTATTATAGAAGAGTAGGATGTTCAATAATTGGAGGAGGAAAGCTTCATTAGTAAACAATTATAAAGTCTCGCAGGAAGGCCCGTCGAAGACTTGGTCAGGGGAAACAAACATCAACCGCAACTTCTTAACTGAGTATTATTTCTTTATGCAAAATTTTGGAATATGATTTTTTTTTCTTTTTAACAATTTGGTTCCAAGAGAACCAATTTTTTAAAAAAATTTTTAAATTTTTTTTTCTTTTAAAAAGAAGATTTCATTGTAATTGACTTATCAAATCTCTTGAAATTTAAAAATTAGATTGAATTCTGTTTTGTCCGAATCAGAATTCTTAAGCTTGCATTCGTAATTGATTTCAGATGAATGAACTAGAAATGGACTTTTGTTTGGAAGTCAGTTTCTCTAATACCAACTTTGGTTACATTTAAAAAAAATAAAAATTCAATTTCTCAAGAACATAGAAGTATTCTAAAAAAGTAAATTTTAATAAATAAAAAATATTAATACTAATATAAAAAAGCCTAAAAACCAACTCGATTTCGGGTGCAAATTATTTTTAGAGACAATATCGTGCTGTCTCACGCGTTTATATTTGAGAAAGGTTATTTAAAATTATTTATTTGATATTAGATTCTAATACACTGAATTGGTGGAGTTTAATGATTACGAGGAAGAAAAAGTAGACAACAGGTGCAACAAAGTGAAGGGTTGATAAACAATAAATTAATTTTCTTACTAATAAAATTATTTAAGTTATTACTAATTATTAAATAAGTATTAACTATTAATTTTAATACTAATTTGAATACAATAAAGTATAGATAAATGATAAGTTAATTATTTAAGTTATTACTAATTATCAAATAAATATTAAATATTAATTTTAATACTAATTTAATAAATATGATAATTCAACTGCTATTATAAACTCTCAAAAACTGTTCGTCTGTATCAGTATTTTTAGGATGAAATAAATCCCAATTCATGCTGGTGAGTAGGCTCGGTAGGGGCTGCTGCGGTTGCGGCTGCAGCAGTCGGCGCTTGAGCGTACGTCTCTATTCGAGGACTTCTAGGTTCCGAAGCCAAGTAGTTAAAATCACACCTGCTTGTTTCGATTCCTCTCGGTTCCGAGGCAAACCTCATTCGGATCCTCGAAAAGCCTGTGATACAATCTCATCTCCACGGATCGCTTGATTTCCACATGCTCAGTTTGGATTTGAAATTGCATTTACCCTATTTCTTATATTAAATCGTAGGAGTACCATGGGAGTTCCGAATTCTGAGTGTCTTTTTCGACTTTATGAAATTTTTTGGGGAAAATATTAATTTCATAAAATTTCTTGATATTTTTTTCTTGAGTTTTTGGCAACGAAGAAAGTTCAAAAAATGTTTTCAGTAAGAAAAATTTATCGGTTGAGCTCCTTTACACCAAATGTAAATATCATAGTTGGTTAAGCATATATCTGCGAGATTAGGATGGGTTGCTGAGACTTGCCTATATTAATAAAGGTTGCTTTCTGCTGCAGAATGTATGTGCATTGCAGTTTGGAGAAAGAAGTTGCATGTCAATGGTTTTTCATTTCTCATTTTTGTGCATGCGAGAGAGGGAGATGTTTCTTGATCTACTTGAACTCCGGGAAGTGCAAAGCAGTGAATGATGATAATTAAGGGCATTTTAATGCATTTCTAATGTCTACACGTCAATATAGTAGTGCTCAAATATCACTTGATGGAGCCTTAGGCATTTCATCATCAAGCTTACTTCCCTCACCCTTATGCTTCATCCAACTTGGGTGGCGCAACAATGAACAGTTTCTTCAATGCTACAGTGGGGATGTTCGGTGAGATGGTGTTCACTAGGATGTTTGGTTGGCCAGATACTTATAGTTAACGATTTCATGGGTGGTGGTGGCCGAAGGATGAGGAGGCAGGAGATGCAGCTGGATAAATCCCTCAACAGAGTGTGGAGTTTTCTTTTCTGCTGCTCTATTTTGCATCTACTCTTGTTCTGAGCCTTCTTTTTGCCCAAGTTATTTGTAAAAGTTGATTGATTATATACCAATTTTGGATGATGTTGAATTATACTCTCGAGAGGTTCTGAAGAGATCCATCTACTGGATAATGTTTGTCACTTCTACAATGAAATATTGTCAGTGAACTAATATGAGAATTAAATAAAATCTTGGCCTACGTATTTCCAATTAATAACTATCAGATAAATTTTTCTATAAAATTCTTGCTACAAGAAAAAAGGAAATCCTTGGAAAAAAATTGATGTTTTCTAATATGTTTGAATTAGAAAGTGAAAAAGTGCAATAAATAACTTAAAATATTATATTTGGTCCTTGGTACTTCCAATTATAGCAATTTAGCCCAAAGTTTATGCTATGACACTAATAATTGCTTTACTGAACTTGGGATGGCGAGGTAACTAGATTCTCTTGTCCAAAAAATGTGCCATTGGTCTCCCGGACGGAGCAAAACATGGGATTCAAAGATATAATGCCATGGAAGGTCATGGTGATAGCATGGGTTTAGTGTTAGATCCGGTCAGAAAAGAGATTTTTTTCTAGGAAAAACAAAAACAGAAATTCTCAAAATTTTGTAACATAAAAGGTCTCTTATTCTTGTTTTTTCTGGTTCATTTAATTTTTTTTCTGTCAATGAATTTGTGATGTCCATTTCAGGAAAAAATGCATTAAATAAAGTTATAGCTTGCAATCCCGTTGTTAGGATAATATATGTCCATGTCTATGTAAGTTATGTTTTAATTAATGAAATCAATTTAGACATCAAATGTTTGAAATTAAATGAGGAATAGGATTAGATATATCTCAAGTCATTGAAATGAAAAATCAACCATTGTGTTTAAGAATGAAAACTCGTAATTTTGAAGAACGAATTTGAAGATTGTAAGGGCACTTCCCCGGACTTTCAAAAGACTTGGTAGTGTGTTTTGTATTTATTACTATTGAGTTTAGTGACCCTTACATATATTTATAAGTACGTTTCCATCAAATATAATAAACCCTAGTCTAATAATAAAATCAAATTCATATATACAGAGTACATCTAGACAATGAATATTTTTACATTGAATAATTTCGATAATTACAAAATAAATCTGAGATTAAAAATAATTCCAACAGTCTAGATTCGTATTAATTCTAAATATTTTAAGAATTTATTGAATTAGTTGAGGATTCATTAATAGTAAAAATAAAAGTAATTGTATTAAATAGCTTTTCAGTATATTATTAAGTCATAATTGAGTTTCTGAAAAATTAAAAACCTAACAAACTTCAATGGATTTACGATGATATGTGAGGGGGGGTGAAGGATCATTGGTAGCTGTGGTGTGCCTTTATCAAGATAAGGTTTTATTACTTCAATTTACACCACACTAAAAGGGTGAATTTGATGATGACATTGAAAACTATTCCATCCATTGACTGGCAGAAAAACATAGAATGATAGATGTCTAAAAGAAGTGCCACAGCTTGCAGCCTTCGATTGCTCGGTCGCTGGGTCCTTCCTTAGACTTATTAGAAAAAGGGGACAAAAATAAAACTAATTAAATTTTGAGGACCTTGCTCCCCTTCCTCAATTGATGATATAATGATAATCCAACTACCAAACAGGGAGGTATCTCTGAATCCCCCAAGCTTCAGTTGTAATTACTTGATATTACACACCATGTCACTGCCGATCTTCTTGCTTGCGATTATAATCACTTCAATCCTTTGTTTGGCTACTACACTTGCCCTGTTTCTTTGGTAAATAAGAATTCCCTGCTTAAGTGCTCCATCTTTAGTTAAAGTTAGTTCTTCTATTATTAAGATGTTTTTAGTATTGTTATATCTTCATTTTCTCTTGTCAATTTTGCATGATTGGCTTTTCTTGTTGTTTTCTCAATGCACGATCTGTATCTTTAGTTTGTTTATATAAAAAGTTGAGAAAAGAAAAAGATGATTTTTTGTGTTCTTGCAATTTGTTTTGTATGGAGATTAAGTGTAGAAAATCAAAGTGGGTTTTTCTTTTCAAATTGAAAGGATAATTTTGTTGCTTAGAAGTTTAATTGTCACAACAACACACCATACTCATTAAGAAAGCAATTTTGCATTTCAAAGAACCTTTTTTTACCCCCTTTTTGAGGTCAATTTTGATTTTTTTTGCTAGCAATGATACCCAAATATAACAAAATCTCATCCATTCTCATATATTTTATTATTTGACACCAAATCATTCCATTGTCTATACATACATGCGGGCACACACATGTATATAATAATTCAAAGGCAAATTCTTGTTGTTTACCTAAGATATATCCAATGTTTTGCAAAGTAGAGTGTAAACAAAAAGTTCTCAATGAAGGCATTAGACTTTGCAAGCGAGATTGGTAATGGAAAATCTACCCTTGCCTTTCCAGCAAAAGAAAAGAGTTTTAAAGTAATGATTGATTCCCTTGTGGAGCAAAATGAGAGGCATTTACACATGCAACCCATAATAGAAAGAGTCCCACAACTATTGCGAAATAGTGCAAGTAATAACAAAGATTATGATCCCATGATGGTCTCAATAGGTCCTTACCACCATGGTAAAAAAGAGTTTCAGATGGCAGAGAAGGTGAAACCCATTATGGCCCAACTATATGTCTCTGGTAGTAGCGGGACATTACATGAATTCTACATTGCAATCCTACCAAAGTTGAATGACTTGAAAAGTTACTATGTGAAAGGCTCAACAGATGAATATAGTAACGAAGAGTTTGCAACCATGATGCTTTTGGATGGGTGTCTAGTCTTGGCCATTATTGAGCTTTTTGACTCAGCATTTAGCCACAAGTGGCAAATATATATGGATGAAATTAACTGCTTAGACATGCATGCACAGGCTTATTTTATATATGATATACTATGGTTGATGGAGAATCAACTCCCACTCAAAGTGCTACAATTACTAATGAGCTTAAAATATAAAGGCGGTGATGGGATGAAAATGATAAGCACTTTTTTAGATTTTGGAGTTTATAGGGATATTAAGCCTGGACGAGAGATCAAAGTAAATGCTAGTAGTATACTTGCAAAGCAACAACCTCTCCACTTATTAAACTAAGGTATCTCACTTGTAATGGTGATCTCATTTCTCAAAGGAAAAGACCAAGAAGTAAATCTCAAACGAAGTACAAAGTGTTAGAAGCCTTCCACTTTTTTCGTTCTGTAACTAAGCTAAAAGCAAAAGGGATATATGTTAGATGCAGTGGTTATTATCATCTCACTTCAATCAAGTTCAGATCCTTTTTCTTCGTTGGGTTGCTTGATCTTCCAATCATTATAATATCTCCCAGTAGAAGAATTGCTTTCTCAAACTTGATCGCATATGAATTAACCCTAGGAGATGATAATATGTGTTCCCAAACATCTTACATAAATTTTATGAAATCACTCATCAATCATCCAGACGATGTGAAGGAGCTACGCTCCAAGCATATACTCATTAACGAGCAGTATAGCAGTGATAAAGAAGTGGTTAATATAATGAAAAGCATTACCACTTGTCCAATGACTCATGACTTATGTGAGGAGGTTAGAGAGATGATCAAAAAG
This sequence comes from Thlaspi arvense, assembly GCA_911865555.2. NCBI lineage: Eukaryota > Viridiplantae > Streptophyta > Magnoliopsida > Brassicales > Brassicaceae > Thlaspi > Thlaspi arvense. Next base: position 106,131 of record CAJVSB020000348.1, read on the forward strand.
CACTACAATAGTAAGGTAAAGACTTGGATCGCAAAACTCATTCACAATTACTTTAGCAGCCCCTGGGCTTTCATGGCTTTCCTAGCTGCAATTTTAGTTGTGGCTTGAGTTGTATTCAAACCTACTTCACCGTCTTCCCTCGACAATGATCATGCAATTGAAGACCTCAAGTCATCTCTTAATTTAAGTTTAATTTCTTTTTGGATTTGATTTTCTCTTGGACTAGTCAGTATGATTATATGTTTGTGGTTGTATTAGTGCTTGTATTAGTGTAATATATGACCTCTTGCTACCTCCATCATGATTACACTTCTGTGAGATTCAATCTCTCTCTTTCTATAAGAATTCTTTTGGGTTTGTTCTTCTACAGGATTTGAAGGTGTGAAGGAGGGAGTTTTGAAGTGGCAACAAGGCAACTTTAAGGAAGTCGTCGTATAGAGTGTGTGCTTACCGCAATAACTAAAGTAACAACAAAGACTCATTTACAAATGTTACTTGGATTTAACCAACAAAAGTTTAAAATTAGTGAAAATAAAATTTATACAAATAAATTAAAACCTTATTTTACTTTTTAATATGTGCAATTAACTTATTGCTTTCTCATTGAATTTTTAAAATAAATAAGTGGATATAAATTAAAGAAATTCATAAGTTTGGATGTTGTCATTTTACCAAAATTTCTAAAAGACTATCTCACAAATTTTCTTTATTTTATTGTCTAATTTGGTCTGTAAAATCATTTGTTTCCTCGTGGATATTTTAAAATAAATATCTTTAAAAAATGCATAAATGTTGATTCTTAAAATTAAATCATATAGTTACCTATTATATATTTTTTTCTAATTTTATTTATATCAATTCCACATTATAGTTTCATAAATGTTTTGGGAATTTTGTAATTTTACATTTTTAAATTTGAGGATTTTACAGTTCAACTAAAATCTTTCATGCCAACTATTTTCCACTATCTAAAGGGCTGTTTGCCTTCACATATTAAAACTTGTTTGAAATAGAAAAGTGCTTAAAGTTAAGTGATAATTTTAATTCCAAAACAAGTGAACTCTAAATAAAGTAAACTCTCTTGAAATATTCTTCCAACTTTAGAAACTTCCATTCCAAGCATCCATGAACTTCACCTTGCCTCTAGTTGACTTAAAAAGGGAAAGTTCTTGTGACATGGCCTTTAAAATTGATAACCTAATCCCAAGGATTAAACCTTTTCTATGTTCTCCTAAAAATTAAGAGATCCCTAATCCTCCAATAATAACAAAAAATTTTAGAAATTAGAGAATAAAAACGCCATTGTTCTCCAATCTACTTGTGATTTATCTCACCTGGCACGAGAGTGCTCGGCTAGAAAGTAGAAGAATGGAATGAAAAATAAGAATTCTTTTATTAAGCAATAATTAAAAAATAGAAATTTAATGAATGTGGTATAAGTAATAAGACACTTTCATTTCTACAAAAAAGAATTAGATTTGACTCCATGAAAGTCCACCTTTAGGGAGGGCAACCTAAGTATCTCAAATAGAATTAGTCTTGAACTATAAAATGGATAAGTATATCTATGAGGACCCAAAAAAAAAAAAAAAAAAAAGAAAAGGATTTGGTTCTAACTAAAGATCTTCATCTTAACTCAATACTAATTTAAGCTACTTTATTCTAAGCTTGGTGAATGGTTAAAGATTAAAATGGTATCCTTATCTATATCCACAGTTCTGGAAGTTACTTTTTCTCTAAATATAAATATATGCTTAATAAGCAACAAATGAGCAAAAGGAGGCCAATCAAGAAAGTTGATCAAAGAAAAGCTGTCATACTCGAAGTGTTGGCTGATAGCGTTGAGAAGGAAAACTAGGTATTGTATTATTAATACTAATTTTAGTCCTTACACTTTTTATTTTACTTATTTTAAGTTACTTAGTTTTATTAATAATTATTTGTCCATTTTTTTAGTTGAACTGGGATTAGGAATTACTTAAGTATTTAGGTTTCTTGCTTGGTTGTAACATCCAAAACCAAAAGAAAAAAATGAAGAAGAAGAAGAAAGAAGAAAAAAAAAGAAAAGAAAAAATATTCTTAAAAACCACTTTGGGTTGAGTTTTAAATTTATTTAGAGGGAATTTTGAGGTATTTGGGAAGGAAGTGTATTGAAAGTTTTGAAGAAATAAAGTTTTTGTAAAAAAAATAAAATAAAATAAAATAAAAAATGAAAAATTTTACTCGTGGTTACTGTAGCAGCGCACCGTGGCACGCTCCAAGGGCTACAGTGCACTGCACACTGGAATTACTGCTATAGTGCGGCAGGCACTAGAATTGGCTCGCTGCAGCGCACCAAATCGCATTTTTTGGCTATTTTCTTGAAAATTTGGAATTTTTAACCCCTCCAAGGACTCCTAAACTCTTTTAAACTCCTAAAAACTATAAAACAAAGATTTGGGAAATATCCTAAGGTACCCAAAATTCATCCAAAAATTTATTAGGATTAAAATTGAGGATAATTTTAAGAAAGGGCAAGATAGTCTTTTTGGGTTATAAGTGATTGTTTTAAAAGTTTGGGGGAGCCTTCTAGGGCTCATTTTCGCACAAATAGAAAGAGGAATAGAGAGGAAGAGGGAAAGAGGAGAAAATGAGGAAGAAGGTATGTAAAATGGCCCAATCTCAAACCCCCTTTGGTTTTTCTTCAATATTTCTACATGTTTAGCTTCCTCTCTTCGTTTTATAACTTTTAATCGGTGTAGATTTTATATTTTGATATTATTGTGTGTTGTAGAGAGAAAAAGGTGGGTTTACCCTCACCCATGGGATATTTTGCATGAATCTTGATATTTCTTATTAAAGTACCCTTAGATATTGTTTTATTTGAGGATATTTATGTTTTTATGGTTGGATTAAACCTTGAATGAAATATTTATGGTTGAATTGTGAGATAATTTGGTGAGATGATGTTGAAATGGAATAAGGGCATGTTTAGTTGGAGTTAAAATAGGGAAAAATGGAATAAGGGCATGTTTGGATGAAACCCATAGGTTAGAGATGGAGGAAAATTGTATTTACACGTTGTAGGGTATAGTTATTGCTTTCATATGATGTATTGGGGTATTTCTCTCATGTTGTGTATCCCCCTTGTAGGAGAGGATACCCCAGTTACTTTAGACCTTGGACCTATAGCTTTAGGAGCACCCTTATAGGCTCATTTTGCAAGGTGAGTGGGAATCTTCCTAATCCTAGTTATTTTTCCAAACTATGATTTGCAATGAACAATGATTATTTTAAACCCAATTAGATGTTATGAATATGAACATGGGAAACAGTCTGGGTATGATTTGATTTCGGTAATATGCTCAATTTGATGATTTTCTTGAGTTTATATTATTTTGGTGCTTTAGCACCTAGACCATGATGTCGGGCAGCCATTCGGGGCAGGTGGTGGTTCTACTTGCATTACATGATATATGTATGTTTATTTCTCTAGTGAAAGGAACCATGCGCCAAAGACTGTGTTAGTTTGGCCAGGGAGCGACAACCCCTAGCCCGAGCTACACAGTGTAGTAGCGCCCGACATATTTATGTTTTGCCCAATGAGGGCCCATGTTATGTTTTTATGATTTTACTGCCCCCAGACACCTTCGGTTGTGCACATCCAACCAAAGTATATATGTGAATATGAAATATGATTTTTATGATTTTCCTATAATGCCCATGAAAACTTTTATGATTCATACTTATGCTTTCTTATGTATTAGACTTAGCACAACAATAATTTAGCTTTTATACTGCTGAAAACTTTATTATGATGCCTCTTGATATAAAATCTTATGAGAATGTTTATATTGTTTAAATAGATATAAAAACTGACTGTTTCCACTGGGATTAGTTGGATTATCATTCACTGGGACGTTGGTCTCACCCACTAATTTTTCCCCCCTACAGATGCTGAAATATTAAGTTAAAACCTTAGTGTTCGTATTGCTTGTGTTTTGCTCACTTTATAGCACCAGGTTGGGCTAGGCTATTGGAGACTTATTTTGATTTTGTTTGTAGATACGAGTTATGTATGTTGGGAGATTGTTTTATATCTTGGATGACTATAAACAAGTTGTGTTGTTTTGAGATCTTGTGGATGATTATAGCTGATTTGGTATTATATGATGGTTTGAGCATAACATGATGTTAGATGATCATTGGAAATGTGGTACAAGATGAATTATGTTTAAGTTATGTGTTGGATGAATTTTTGCAAGCAATGTATTTTGTGAAGTTGTTGTTTTAAGCAGGTACTTAGATGAAAAGGCCCTTAAGGCCAACTTAAGAGGGGTTACAGTAGCCAACATGCTGCCGGATTTTACTCGGCGGTGTGTTGGTTATTGCCCCGCTGCCATGCCCCTTGAGGTTGTAAGTGGTTGGGGTGTGACATTGGTGCTCTTAGCTGGCTGACCCAAGATGATTTACTTGATTTGCATGCTATAAGCAAATGTGAATGCTTAGACAGTCCTAAATGCTTTGAATTGTAATGTCCCAATTTGTATTTTTATTTTGTTTATTTTTATTAGGGACCATGTTGTACTAAGTAAAATGTGTGGGGGTGATTTTGGGAACTGAGGCACTAAAGTGAACATAACAAAATCATGGGGGGACCGAACTACAAAAAAAAAAAAAGAGGGAAGGGGACCTTCGGCCGAAAATCGGCCGAAGGGTGTAGAAGCAAATTTGCTCCAATCGGAGCATTACAACACAAAAGCATATTGAAACTTGGTATATAATGGAAAAATGAGCCTGGGTATACAAGAAATTTGCAAGAACACAGAAAGAGCAGGGAGGATTTCGAGCTAGAAGGGTCACGGATTCCGGAGCTCGATTGGGAAAAATTCTTAGTTTCCGGGTTGAAATTCCTCGATTAAAGTCTACAGTGGAGCTTGGAAGCTAGAGAACTTGTGGTTGGGAAGTTCAATCAGCCTAGGTAAGTGAAGAATTTTAGTGTATTTTGAAGATTTAGAATCCAGGCCCATTATAGACCCAGATAACTGGCGGATGCCCAGTCGGGCGACAGGGAAAGGACCCAGCTGAGCTGGGTCCCACATAGGGGTCAGCCCGAGCCTTGGGCTCGGGCTCGGCTTGTCTGAGTTGCTGGGCCACGGGCTTGAGCTGCAGGCCAGCCTAGAGGGGAGGGGGTGTGGTCCGGGCTGGGGTCCCGGCTGTCAGGCGAAGGAGACAGGACCCGGAGTGATCCGGGTCCTGTACTGGATTGGGCCGAGCCCGAGCTTGGCCCATCTGGGTTACAGCCCACGGGCTGGCCCGTAGGCCAGACTGGGCTGGGTCAACTCGCGGGTTGACTCAACCCAACAAAAGTTTGTCTGGGTTGACTCAGCGAGTCAACCCAGGTGCAAGATTGGGGATAAGCTGTTCTGGGGGGATAGGAAATTAGGGATAAGGTTGATTTGAGGATAACAGAGGATAGTATAACCTGGATTTCTGGGATTAGGGTTTAGAGAGTTGACTGAATCGGCTAGAACCGGTTCAATGTTTGACCGACCGGTTTAGTGGTCAAACGGACTCGGATTTGGGAAGTTGGACCGGTTCTGGATTCAGGAAGAAAATACCTATCAAACCAAGTGGGTTCGAGGAATTTTGGGTGTCCGGTTCAAGGTGAATCGGCCTCGGTTTGCATGCCAATGTTCTAGATTAGTGTTTTTGGCCCGGTTCGGCCTAACTTTAGAGGTTTTTGGCCAGATTAATATGGTTCCTAAGGTTTTTGGGTGTTTTGAATCAGATTTTGAGGGTCTCGTGGCCAATTGAGATGAGTTAGAGGTAGTTTTGACCTGAGTTAAGCCAGTTCAGGCGTTTTGGAGACCGGTTCGATACGGTTCGATGATCGGGAAGGCAAGTTTAGTCAATCTGAGGATAAATAAGTAGAGTAATGACGGTTAGTGGTTTAAAGGGTTTCGAAGTGAGTCAGTAGTGTCTCGATATGCATGCCAAGAGTCCGGACCTGGGGGAGCCCTGGGTCACTTCTGATGAGTGAGTTTTTGGGAGTAACCTCAGTTTCGGTTCTGACTCGTAGTTTAATGATTGTAGATGCTTCTGGGGAGGTTCGCTTCAGTTAGTGACCTATCTGCTTGAGATTTGACGTTCAGTTTTGACGTGTCTGGTGAGTGACAGTACTCTCTGTATATGTGTTTGCATCATGATTTTTCTAGTAATCTCTGCATTCGAATTCTGAACACTGTTATTGTATTCGGTATTTGTATCTGTCTGTTTTAGAGTCTAATATGCCTGAAATTATATCTGTAATCACATGTGTATATCTGCCTCAGTGCTATATGTCTTTTGTTTTGTATATCTGCCATGAATACGTGCGTGATTCTGAATATGTGTATGCAATTTCGATTTTTTGGTTTCGACTCCGACTCTGTTTAGGGGTGCCAGGGATTCGGCCATCGGACGGTCGGCCGTCGTACTGTGCGGGGAGTGCCTTGAGTCCGGACGGTGAGCCGCCGTGGCATTTGGGGAGTGCCTTGGCCCCAATATGGTGATTTTGATTATGACTTAAGCTCTGATTCTGGCTCTGACTCTGGCACGAGATCCCAGTGCGACATCTGTGTTCAGTGACTCTGATTCTGATTCTGGGACGCTAGAGGCTCTGCCGTCGGGCAGTTGGCCACTGTCGCATGGGAAGTGCCCTGGGTCCATCTGTGACTTTGATTCTAACTCTTGGATACCAGGAACTCAGCCGGTGGACGGTAGACCCCCGTATGGTGCGGGGAGAGCCCTGGGTCCGGACGGTGGGTCCCGTAGTGTACGGGGAGTGTCCTGTATCCATATGTGGCTCTGAATCTGTTATGTGTTATGTGTTATGTTCTGATATTCTGATTTGATTCTGATTTTCTGGTTATGACTGTGCATATGAAACTATATGTATTAAGTTAAGAAATGTGATTTCTGTAAACCGTGTTGTTACTGTGTGGTACATGTATTTGAATGATATGAGTTTCTGTCATTGTATGCACAGTTAGTACTGTCATTTACTGAGTTTCATACTCATCCCTTTTTCCTCCCCACCTTTCAGATTCCAGTTTTGACTAGCAGCGGTAGTTCCTGCGACGCTTCTGTCACCGCTGCATCGATCTGATTGTACGGGCACTTCTTGTATATTTACTTTTTGTATTCTAGACGCTCCGTGTACAGTCAGATACGTTTGGTGGTATATATGTATATAGGGTTTTCTGATGAGATAGTTTATTCGTTCTGTTTGGTCTGAGGCTTACTGGGGTTGGTACGCCAATCCCAGTGCCGGTCACGCGCCCGGGTTGGGGTGTGACATGAATACAACTAAAAAGCCATGTCTAACATATAAATATCATCAGGTAAAGCTACTTGAAGAATATTTATAGGCATTGATTAGTTCAAAAAAGTTATTTTAGCAAAAGGAGGAGAGAGAAATGCAATGGCAACCATCTGATTTGTTATCTTTGGATAGAAAGTTGAGCAAAGAAAATAAATGGATTCTCGGTGTTTTGGCCATCTGATTTGTTATCATTCCATCCATAAAAAATTCTTAGGTTTTTGTTTTTATACACACATATATACATGTAATAGTTCAAAGGCAAATTCCAAGGGTTTACATGAGCTCTCCATCACATTGTACAGCCACGTGCGGCTTCATAATAGCTTTCAATGGAGGCTTTTGATTCTTTAAGTGAGGTCGGTTGTGGTGACAATGCACCTGATTTTCTAGCATGAGAGAGTTCCAAATTGGCGATTGATGTCCCATTTGTGCAAAGCAAAAGGCTTTCGCAAGTGAAATGCAAAATTAAAAGAGTCCCCCTGTTGTTTCGAAATAGTCAAAGCAATAACAAGAATTACAATCCCAGAATGGTCTTGATAGGCCCCTGCCACCATGGTAAAGATGAGCTACAGGCGATAAAAAAGCTGAAGCTTGTCATAGCCGAGCTATTTGTATCTAACAATTGCAAGACACTAAATGAATTCTATGAAATGATTCTACCGATGGTGAACGACTTGAAAAGCTACTACGTTGAAGGCTCATTAAATGACTATAGCAACGAGGAGTTTGCCACCATGATGCTTTTTGATGGTTGTCTAGTTTTGGCATTTATTGAAATCGTTGCTTTACCATTTGAAAACCTATTAGAAATGTATATGGATAAGATTAATTGCTTAGGCATGCATGCACGGACTTGTTTCTCATATGATATACTGTATTTGATGGAGAATCAACTTCCATTCCAGGTGCTGCAGTTGTCTTGGATGTCAAATCGAAGTAAACGCTAGTAGCATTTTTGTAGAGAAACAACCCTCCATTTGCTTGAACTACGGCTTATCACTTTCAATTGTCATGGTTATCAAGAGAAAAAGCAGAGCAGTAAATCCCGAGAAAAATTTAGATTTTACCATGTTTTCCACTATTTCCGTTCTGTACGTGAGCTAAAAGTAAAAGGGATATACATTAGATGCAGCGGTTCTACTTTGAACACTTCTATCAAGTTCAAATCTTACTTCTTTTTCGAGTTGCTTGACCTTCTTATATTCTACATATCTCCCAATAGAAGAATCCATTTTTCAAACTTGATTGCATATGAGTTTACCCTAAGAGATGAGAACACGCTTTGCCAAACATCTTTCATAAAATTTCTTGAAGTCACTCATTAATCAATTGGAAGACGTGAAGGAGCTGCGCTTTAAGCATATACTCATTAGTGAGCTATACAGCAGCAACAAAGAGGTGGTCGACCTAGTGAACAATATCACCACCTATCCTGTGGAGAATTACGACTTATATGACAATATCAAAGAAAATATCTAGAAGCATTACGATAGCAGGGCAAAGACATGAATAACAGAGCTCATTCACACGTACTTTTGTAGCCCCTGGGCTTACATTGCTTTCTTAGCTGCAATTTTTGTCATGGTCTTGACTTGCACTCAAACTTGCTATGCCATCTTCCCTTGATCATGATTATGATAATGCAATTGAAGACTCTCTTTATTTGTTTTTAGTTTCTGTTTGAATTTGTTTTTTGGTAGAACTTAGTAATAAAGAGATTTGTTTGTTCTTGTATTGTGATTAGTATAAACAATCTTATGATTAATTTAAATAACCAGTTGTGATTTTGTTTTTGTAAGACTTAGACATGGGTTGATAGAAGTAGGGATGCTAATCAGTTGTTGTGTTTGGTTTCCTTGATTCAATTGTCCCAATTCTTAAAACCAAATACATATAAGTAAATCCTGAATGTAGCATAAAGTATGATAAGTCTTTTACACATTTTGTTATGTAAGAAAGCAAAGTGTAGAAGGGATGTGTATTAGATGTAGTGGTGCTTATTTGTTCTCTAGGTGTGACGTGCATTTGCTTGCAGTGAATACAATTAAATTAAGGGGGTCGTTTAATTCAATAACAAAGTTGGCTTTTTATATTTCTAGTTTTTAGTTTTTCTCATTTTTTTATTCAATATAAAAATAAAAATTTGGATTTTTAAAAAGGAGAAAAAAATAATTAATTTATTTGATAATATAATTTTCCTAGTCTTTTAGGCAATTGTGTACGTTTTTTTTATAATTTTTATTTTCCTTTCAATATTCAATGTAGGATTACTGAAAGGAAAGAAATGATAATCAAGGCTCATTCTTTAAATATTTTTATATTTGTGTTTAATTTTTTTAAGATAACCAATAAAAAAGAAAATTTTAATTTTTTAAAGTAAAATAAATATCACAAACATTCAAAATTTTTTCCATATTAAAAAAATCCAAAAATTCTTAAAAAACCTACTTATAAATGGTACCAATACTTTCATTCATGGTTAACAACATGAGAAAAGAGTAAAATGAAGATCCCACTTACATAATATACACCGTTGGATGAAAATCTGATGGCGGGGTGGGGAGGACATGGCCTTCCTAGAATGAAAATCATAAAAATTCTATTGTTTACTTCTTGTTTTCATTCTCAAGGGAAAATAATTTCTATGAATTCCAGAATCACTTTTTGTCATCTTCCAAAAGAGATAATTTTGAAAATTATATCTGTAAAATAATTTTATTAAATAGTTTTTGTTTCAGAATTAACAAAAATGAAAACAGTTTTAGAAAACAAATTTTGAAGAAAATTTATAAAGGAGTAATTCCTCCGTAAAAAAGTTGTTGAAATATTATTGAATGTCACGTGGATTATTTAACTATCCCTAATTCAAAGTTACCTTGTTTGCGAATGTAAATGAGACAAGTGTCACTGGGTTGAGTCGGAAGCTTAAAATTTTTTTTCCTTTTTAACACTACAAGAAAACATAGCTTCAGCGACGAAAAATTAGCGACAAAACAATCGTCGCTAATTACTAATAGATTAGATACAGATCAGTAATGGATCATTGTGCTGTCGATAATCTATCACTAATTCTACAACTAAACTTTATCTGTCACTAATCTGTCATTAATTTAGCGATAGACTATCAATTTGTTGGTAATCCATCGCTAATTTAGCTATGGAATTGCGTTTCATTTGTAATTAGTCCATTAATAATTTAGTAATAAAATCTTTAATTTAGTTAATAAAAATCGTAAATTAGGCATAAGAAATCAAATTTCAAATATACCCACAATGAATATTGATTAAAAATTTTAATACATGTGTTATCATTTCATCCTTAAAGATGTAAATTTACCAAATGTGTTAATTATATTTTAGAAATCCTATATCTTGATAAAGATTAATAAAAAGAAGATCAAAGTGCAATTAAGTGTTTCTCTTTATTTTGTAGGGTATTCAAAATTGATCGAAACTGATAGCACTGACTTAAAACCATACCAAACCGATTAAAAAAAATATTAGTTTAATTTAGTTCAAATTAAATCAAACCGATTAAAACCCTTCCTTGAATTCCACATATTTTTTTTTTGAGTTTTGATTTTTTCTTAGATTTTTAAATTGTTATCATTAAAATTATTTTTATATTCTTTGTGAGATTACATTTTCAATAATTAAATTAATAATATTTAATACATATATTTTTTAATATATGCTTGTGTAAAATATGATTAAATATATATTTAAATTGTAATACATTCTCATTATGTTAATAGAAATTAATAAATAAACTTATATTTGATATTGTATGAATGTAGTTAATTTCAAAACTCTAATAACATATATTAAAGATGTTAAATTCATATGATACAAATTAATAGTGAAAAATGAAATAAATTTTTCTAATTCATGCTATATTATGACAGGGCTTTTGCTATACAAGTTTAGGCAGGGTAAATTAATTTAATAATATTTAATATATATTTATTATGCACAGCCTAAAAAGAATATCTAATCAAGTCTGGGTAGGCCAAATTAATTTAATAATATTGAATATGTATGCTCTTAGCTCTAGTTCCGGATAGCAATTGGATCTAGACCTAATAGGTATTTGAGAAAAGTATTTGAATATGTCCAATTTTGGATACTATTAAATAGGTTTGGATCCAGGTCTGGATAATTAAATAGGTATTTTAGAAAATTTGAGTTTGTGCATGAGTATTAGAGTACCCATCTCGCCCCAAACCCACATACTATATATATATATAATTATTTATTGTAATTTTATTTTTTCTTTACATTATAACTTTTAATATTTGATATTTGTAAAACTAATATATTATATTAAAATTTCATATTTCTAATAATATTTTTTGAGAGATTATTTTATATTTTTAAATATTTACAAGTTTTAAATTATAAAAATTATTTATAAGAAATTATAAGATTGGACTCATGGATCCGGTCTGGATAAATAGATATTAATGGAGCTGGCACAAAGATTCACTAATTCTATTAATCATATTAAAAATTTAAAGAACCAACTAAAAATAATGTCAAAAAATTGTTCTAAAATGACATGAATTTTAATGACCAAAATATAAAATTTTTAGGAATCAAAATGACAAAGGAATGTACAACAGTAAAAGACAAAATAAAAAAATATTATACGATAAGTTCTGCACTCACTACTCTTAAGGTCCTATTATGCATGTACATAATGTCATATTAGAATTAAACCACCAACCAATTTTGTAAGAGAAATTATGTGGTTTTCGACTTAAAATAAGCCAATGAGATGTGTATAACATTACAATAAAAATAATATTAAATTTAAATTAAAAATTTTTGAAACAACTTCAGACAATATAAATATATGTTATTTGATTTTATGGGTTTTTCTTAACAGACTTTATTTTATTATGAAATTAAAAAAGTCTCTTCTTTTATTTTATTACAAAAAAATTATTGCAATATGTTCAAATATATTTAGTTATATTTATACATAATCAATAAACAAAGAATTATTGGAGCTAAAAAAGCCCTCAAATGCTGGCTTTACCTCTAACAAGTAGCCAAACAATACCTGTATGGAAAGGGGCTCCAACTGGCTAAAATATCTCTTAAATAGTTGAATAGTCATTTTTAATTAGAAATAATGGAGGAGAGAGAAAGAGTGGAATGGGGTTTTAGCAGCAACAGCCAAACAGGCGTAATGCTCTAACCCAAACCCACTAATCACCACCGCCCTCCTCTCTCTCTCTCTCTCTCTCTAATGCGCTCCAGCCCTTTGTAGCTCTCTCTCTCTCTCTAAGCAGATCCTCCATCTATATTACAAGCCCGTAGCAGTGGAAGGTACCAGAAAATCCTCAATCTCTGTTAAAAGTCAATAGCAGTGTAAGGTTAGTCTTTTCTCTTTAGTATTTCACAGTTGCACGCGTTGGTTAAGTGGATCTGTTGTTATATTAGATTTTTAGTTCTTCCATGTTTTAGATCTGTAGTTGTATTAGATTTTTGCAGTGGCTTGAAACTGATTATAGACGGAGCTTGAAGCTGATTAGATTTTAGATCTGTATTAGATTATGGACAGATCTGTATTAGATCTCGGCTAATGGTGCCCTTCTTTTACTGATATTTGCTTTGGAATGCCATGGGTGATAATTTTTTCTATGCTGCTTTGAATAATAAGCAAATTCATGGTTTAGACTAGTAGGTCTTGGTTTCAAGTTTGTCTACATCTTTCTTCAAGTTTGTCTGCATCTTTTTTCTCGTTGTCAGTAATGGGATTCGTTCTACTTTGGTTACATATTTCAAACTCATTCTCATTTCCTATTAAGACAAGGGAACTTTGACAAAGTCGAAACCCTTTTATGCTGTCTGCTTTCATGTCCCCTTTCCTTCTCTTTCATTATTGCCATAATAAATTCTAAAGCTAAAAATTTGTTTTGCTCGCCGAAATAAGTGTCTGCCTCTCATTGGGGGGTCGGAGGGCTGGGCCATAGCTGGAGCTGCCTCCAGGTCAAAAAGACTCTGTGATTTCTGGTTTTTCTTTTTTCAATTTTTTTTGGACTTCAGACATTGGATGAATTTGAAATGATATTTTTAAGCCTAACTATGGCCATCCATCCAAGCTCTCGACTCGGCAGGGCCACGGATTACGGGTAGGGGTGGGACCATGGATACTAATTTTAAAACCGATTAAATATTGTAGAGGCGCCAAGCTCGGCAGTTCTAGCCTTGAAATTTGCCTGTTGCCAGGGGAATCAGCGGTTTGCATATTTTTTATTTTATTTTAATGATTCAACTTTAGGTAGGTGTGAATTAATACGATGTCAGATCATGTTTTCAATCTGAATTTGGTCCAAAAGTTTTGGAAATATAATATATAAAGATTTTTGTGTGGAATACCAAAACTTGTACGGGTGAAGTAGGAAATTGAAAGAAAAAATTACAATAAAATAAAATATGGAATGTTCAAAATATGACAATTCTATAAAAAAGAGTCATATATCGGTAAAATTAATTGTACGATGAAAATATACAAAAATAAGCAACAACTAATTTGCAACCCCTTTTCAACTGATTTCCATGTAGTTCTTGAGTTAAAAGTGGGCTTTTACCTAACTCTTTTTTAAATTCACTTGATCTACTTTGGAGTTACTCCTCCAATTAGCTTTAAATCCCTCCTAATCTCCCTCGAATTTCGGCCTAAACAGAGTGTAGCAGCAGGAAATTGCTGTCAAAATTCCAGCACCTTATAACTCATTGCTTGAAGTTAATTTGCATAGATTAAACTAGTTCTCTAGTTTTTCCTTCAATCTTCTTTTCAAGGTGACTTAACCAACACTTAAGTAGCTTATTTTACTCAACTTTGAAGCTCCTGCAACCCCAAAAAGGCTTGCCAAACCACAGTATTATTGCAGAAATTTTCTGCAGTACAGTTGCTGCACAATCTTACCATTTCATCACAAAATTTGGTGATATGAGCTTAATTTTGTGCCTTCTTTTAACTACCTTGTAAATTGCTCTTAATCATCATTTAAGCCTTTAATTTGATTTGTTCTTAAGCCCATCCAAGTCCCCAAAATTTTAGTCTATAGCGGGATAGTTTGCTGGAAATTTTCCAGATTGTTGTCTGCTGTGCATCTCTGAAACTTAGCAATCACTTTGCATTATGAAAGCTATTTTCTATTTTCCCTTTTTATTTCTCTTTAAGGTAGCTTAATTAACACTTAATTAGCTTGTAGAGGTGGGCTTTTTCGAGCTCATTTAAGCCCCCAAATCTTGGCCTAACATCAAGACTTTTCTGCAGTAAGTTTGCTGTCAAAATTACATCATACTTTCACTTGATCCTCTAGGGAAATTTCCCCTTCTTGAACCAGAATTTCGGGTCCTCTCTCCTTCTCTCTTTAAGGTGACTTAATCCCTACTTAAACCACATTTTCAAGCTTGTTTTTAGTCTCATTATAGACTCAAAATATTCAGGTTTAACCATGGTTTGCTGCAGAAAAATCTGCAGCAGTGACAGCATGCTAGTTTCTTTATACTTGAATTGTGCACTTAGAGCTAAATTTCGAAATTTTCTTTTAATCCTCCTTAAGATGACTCAATCAGCACTAAATTAACTTAGGAAAATGAACTTTTAGAGCCTATTGCAGCCCTCAAAATCTAAGCGAAACCCAATATATCACTGCTGGAAAATTCCAATTTGACAGCATAGGTATTGTCTTCATTTCCTCTTTCTCAAGTAGTGTAAATTGATTCAAATGGTGTCAATTACTAATCCCCTTCCTAAGGTGGTTAATTATACACTTAATACACCTTCTTAACTTGGTTTTTCCCTAATTAAATCCTCCATAAATTTTGGCCCAAGCAAGCATTATTGCGAAAATTTTTGCAGATGCTTTGTTTTCTTTCAGCTAAGATTCCAGTTTGCATTTCTCATTATTTTGCCAAACACTCTCTCCATTCTAACTACAACTGTACTCCACTCTTCTTCCCTAATTCCTAACAACATTTACAGCAATTTAAATCCCAAATAAACCACTAATTTACAGAAAATTCACAGTAATACAGATTTCATTCCAAAACTCCTCAAAACAAGCAACAATTTCTTGCATCTTCTCCTCCTATCATGTTCGGCTCCTACAACATGCAAACTAGCGAAATTTCCAGTTTTCCACTCAAAAATCCAGCCATGAAAAGAAAAATCTAGATGATGCAAGACTAGAACAAGCAAGAATTTGTAAAACATCAAAAGATTGTAAAGAGAAAATCAACTTACCTTCAATCCTCTTCTCACGGTTTTCCCTTGCTTCTCAAAAAACCCTTTTCTTCTATTCTCTCTCTAGTTACTTGGCTGGACTGGGTTGTTCAAGTTAATTACAAGTGGGTTGTCTAAAGATGTAAGGCATATTAAAGAAGCCCCTCACTTGTTTATTGTTTTCAATTTCTCCCTTTATCATTTAATTTTTTGCACCTATACTAGGTATGTAAACAGGTCAGATTCGAATCAAATCATGATGATCCGAATCCGAATCTGATTATCAATATATATATATATCCGAATCCGACCCGAAATCTTATAGGATTTCTACTTGTTATTACCGAATCCGAATTCAATAAAAATCCGAAATCCGAATGAAAAATTCAATCTGAATAACAGTTAATAATAATTAAAATCAAATAACCAATAAACAAAAGATATGTAAAATCAAATAAATTATTATTTATAAATGATAAAATTCATGTAAGATTTATGTTTAATTATTTTACTTTTATTAAAATATAAATAAAATTCAAAAATAAATTATTATATACGAATGATTAAGAAAAGCTTTTGTTATATAATATATTACAAAAGTGATGATAGGATTACAGTACTTTAAAAAATTATCAAGTTTTATTTGTATTATAGTTAGAACTTAGAAAATTTTATAATCAATTTATTCAAGTGTTTCATGAAATTTCAAAATTAATTAATTATTAAATATAATGCCTACTAGAAAAATTAAAATTAGAGAAAGTAGAAGAATATTATAGAATAATTTAGAAAAAAATATATATTATTTTATTAAATAAAATGTCTCACAAATACAAATTAGTGCATTATTAATTATAATGTCATATATATTACATTATATATAAAAGTATTTATTAATATATAATTATTAATTAAATAAAAATTGTTATTAAAATATTTATATTCGGATTTTTAACGGATTGGATTACTTAATTCCATATCCGGTCTACTTATTTTGGATTATGGATATTTATAATCGGATTTAATCCATTGTACATTTTAATCGGTTAAAGAGTCTAAAATTTGGATCGGATTCGGATTAAAATCTAACCCATTGACAGCCCTAACCTATACCTCTCTTGATTTAGAAATTTAATCATACAATTAGCTCACTAGTTAACTTTTTCATCCTCTAACTTGAGATTTCCTCAAAGATTCCCAATTACTAAAATTTATCTCCCTAAATTCTCATCTCAATCCCTTGAAAATTCTCAAATTTTTGGATGCTCCTAACACTAAATTTAAAAATTCTAGATTTTTTTCTTTCTCAATTACTATGCTAAGTGAACTTGAACAAATAAATGCTAACTTAATTATTTGTGCAACCATGTAAGGGTATTATTATTATTATTATTATTTTCTCTTTTCCTTTTTTTTATATTAACTTCTAAGAATTTTTTTTTTCAAGCTAGGCACGCTAATATGGCATAGAATAATGCATGTATGGGAGATATATGAACGCTACAGTCATCCCTGTCCCGACTCGGTTGGGGATGTGACATTCTCTCTACTCTATTGTTTTCTCGATTAACAGAGAAGTGGTCGACTTGAATATCTGAATATCTGCAAGATTTGAAAGTTTCCGGTCATTACTTCAGTTTAAAAGTGTATGTAGTGTCATTTAAATGTACATCTAAGGTCATTATCAGCAGGTCTCTCTAGCCTGTTACAGAGAACTTCATATTTCTTTATTGGCAGTTTGTTGCTCTCTCTCTCTTTCTTTTTCGCTTAATATAGAGAACTTCATTTTATTGTTAGTAGCTCTCTCTCTAGTCTAACATGAACAAATTTGTTTTACCATTGTTTGCAGTTCTTTCACACAAAGACTCGATATGGAGCAAGTGACAAAGTCTTCCTCACCCAGTCACCCCCAATCACCCGTGACGCATTCTCGTCAACCAATAACTATCCATTAATATCTAATAAACGGCCTTCCAATAGCAATGTTGATGAGGAGGAGGTTGTTCAACGTCCAAAGAAAAAAAAATATTGGAAAGTTTCAAAATTATCACTTGCAAAAAAATGTGTAAATATTTTAAAATCCATGGAAGACGTCTCTTTTAAACAAGATGGTTCTTATGTTTTTACGCTTATCTGATGTACGTAGGAGACAATGGCTTGAATTATTTATCTCTTGATTATACTCTTGATTACACCCTTTGAATTATTTTTAAGATTTATTCTTAATTATTAATTTTTTTTAGAATTTGTTTATTTATTGGATGTGATGATTTGAATATATTGTTATATTATTAGATGATTTGGATTCACTAAGATATCTGAATTTTTTTTTCATGTCTAAAATTTAGAGAGTGAACATTTGTGTAATTTTATAAAAATTTTATTAATTTATTTAAATATTTTAATGTAATTTAAAACGGTAAAAGTTGTGCTAAAATGTAGTTGAATAAAATCAAATAATAGTATCTAATAAAAAGAATACAATTTTAATTTTAATATTAAAAAATAAAATAATTAATATAATATAATTTTATAAAAATTTTGAAAAAATTAAATCGTGATTATTCTAATCACAAAGATTTGTAGCCAATCATAATGAGGCAATTTTACAACTCATAAATTGCTATATAAAGGGACAAGTTGGACTCATGATTTATTATACAGTATTAAAGAGGTAGTGCCAGAACGAAGAAGTCACTTTGCAACTCACACTGCTGTACAAAGAAAGCAAGTCAGATGATGAGCAGCTACATTACATAGCAGCAAGGAGGCAGCGCCAGAACGCGTAAAGAACTAACAGACCATCCACCTGTTTTGCAGCCCCTCGGAATATGTTGGCCGCCAAACATCTCCTCTGTGAGCAATGTTTTAAAAACCGGACCGATCAGGGAATTGGTGACCTTACTGGTTACAGGTTGAATCGGTCAAACTACTAATTCAATCGGTATGACATCATAAATATATTTAATTTAAATATATATTTATATATTATTATAAATAATGTAGAAAATAAAAAATAAGGATAAAAAATTTAAAATTTAACAATTTGTTAAATTTAATTTTTATTTTTACATTTATTTTTAAAATAACCTAATATTTTATGCATTTCTCAACTCTTGTTCATCATTTTTTTTGTCTAAAATATAATTGCTATTTTTGAGAGAGAGAGAGAGGGGAAAAGACCTTGAATTTTTTTATCAATTATTTTTATTTATTAATTAGTTGACTCTTTTATATGTCAAATAAATTAACTTGTGAGTTTAATTCAATTTTTTTAAAAGAAAAACTTAAAAAAAATTGACCAGTGTTCACTTATAAAAAAAAGAAAGAAAGAGAGACACACAAAACTGGTTAAACCGGTTTTTGACCGGTTTTCCCGATTTTTGACCAGTTCTCACCGGTTCAAATGGCAACTAGTTTTTTTCTTCTAATTGGACTAGAGAGCTTGCCAGTTCCCGGTTGAACCAGGCGGTCCGGTCTGATTTTCAAAACATTGTTTATGAGGCGTGCCTTAGTCACGTCGCTGCAATTCGGGACATGGGCCTCGGCAGTTAAACAAGCTCCGCCAACCTTGCCACGTTGAATTAATATGAATTTTTAAAAATTATATTACAAAATTAATTAGTACCGAATTTAAGTAAAGTTAATGAATGTATATTTATTTAAATTATTAATATTAATTATATGTACTTTATATATAAAATTTTAAATTTATATAAAATATTTTTATTCATTTTTACATTTAATAATAAATATAAAATTAAGTCTATAAATTAGTAAAAATCCTTGTGTCCGAAACCCCAAAAATAAAATACATCTATGATGCGAGTATTTTTTAGAATTTAGAAATATCTCTCTCTAAAGTGTTACAAAATTGTTCTTAAAATAATTTCAACAACTTGAAATATTAAGTTTACTTTGAATATATATGTGTATATATTTGTGTATAAGTATTATTTGAATCTTCAAAGTAAATTTAAATTTTTTTCACATCTATTTGACATTGAAGTTAAATAAATAATAGAAATATTTATAGAATAACTACAAATTAATACAACTAAAAAAATACTAAAACATTTAATATAAGAAATATAAAAAATTATTATCTCCAGTCTTCTTTTGCTGATTTTACTGATTAACAATTTGAAATCAAACTTGAAACTATAATTCATATAAAGGTTGTGGAATTTAGATAGCTTTTTAGAATATCAAAAATTTTTAAAACTACAAGAAACAACAATGGTAGCAAATACTTATAAAACAAAAAGAAAATATTTTGGCGGAATAGTAGTTGAATTTTAATATCAAGATTTGATGGAAGATTAAAATCTTGGTGGGACAAATATCTTACACTAAATGAGCGTAGCCAAATTCTCAATGCATTTAAAGTAGATCAAGAAGGAGAAATTATTAAAACTAAAGATAATCAATTTATTCAAGACGTTGTAAATACTTTAATCTATACCATAATTAGATATTTTATAGGAGATAAGATAAATTTTCAATAATTCCCAATAACTTTAAATATCTAAAATTTCAAGATTTCACCTAGTATAAATATGTTTTTTTAACCAAATTATCTCTACGAAAAGACTAGATACAACCCTACTGCAAAGAAAAACTTATAGATGTCTACCTAAAGAAAAAGTTAAAACAAAATTGCAAAACCAAAATGAAAATAAAGAAATCAATTATGATAATTTGACTTATGCTGATATCTCATATGTAATTAGAAAAATAACTATAAAAAATATACAATATAAATCAAAATGTGTAAAAGGAATTAACAAATTCTAGAAGAGAATTAGGAAATTTTTGTCAGCAATTTGATTTTAATAAACATACAGTTATCCCTCCATCAAGAAGAAAATCCAATAAAAATTAAAATACTGGAGTTATATACCTAAACATGGAAAATTTTTACAAATCTAATAAAAATTTCTATAACCCTAGAGACACAAAAAATAAAACCTATCCTAAGAAAACATATTTTAACAAAAAACAAAGTTATTCCAACATGCTATAAATGTGGAGTCATTAGATATATCAAAAATAAATGCCCAACTAAAAATAAATTAATTTTTTAAATATAACTATACATTTAAAAGAACAATTAACAAAATTATTAATTAATTCTGATTTTTTAGATTTTAAATTAAAAATATTAACAAACTCTGAGCATGAATTAGATATATTACAATCAGAATCTCAATCTTAAAGTCACTCATCATATTTCAGAAGATAAAGTCATAGACCAACATTATACTTGTAATATAATTAATGTTATCTCAAAAAACTAAAAATTATTTTTAAAAATAATAGAAAAAATAAGTGATCATTAAAATTACAACAATTCTTGCAAGAAAAAACACTTAAAAAACAAAGATAAAGAACCTTTAGAAAATTTTTATGACTTAAGAGAATCATACAAAAAAACTAAAAATCCAATAAAACAAAACATAATAACTATTGACCAATTTAATCAATATATAAAATAACTAAAATGTGAAATAAGATTAATTAAAGAACAAATGAACATGAACAAAATTGAAATATGAGATTTAAAAAATCAAGTAATAGTCCTCAAAAATAAATCAAAAGGTAAAGACAATGTACAAGAAGACTTTGAAATATTTATATGTCTAGACAATATTCAACATATTAATTTATTATATCAAATCTCATATTAAAAATGGAATGTAAAACTAAAAACTATAATTAATAAAGAATATACTCTCCACACAATAGCATTGATGGATTCTGGTATTGACCTCAATTGTATTCAAGAAATACTTGTCTCTATAAAATATTGTCACGACTCGATCCCGAGCCCATGACCGGCACTAGGGTCCACCGACCTTAGTAAGCTTCAAAACCATCTCACATGACTTAAACTATCATCTCATAGGAGTAATATAATGTACGTCACACAAAAACAATCCTCAAATATAAACTAGAATCCTGTCTGAGAAATACAAAGGAGTCTCTAGAGTACAAAACAGTAACATAATAAAATGTACCTGTACATCAATCAAATTTCGAGGCTCAAGTCAAATCTTCACTAACTGAAATACGAACAGCCAACCTGATCTGGAATGATAACAAAAGAGTGAGTCGCGAAACTCAGTGAGTATGGATGATACCTAGTCTATGCATGTTGGGATATGTATCATACCACCAGTTCCAAAAACCATTGTAATACATATAAATACAATAAGCAGTTCAATATTAAAAACACGTATGTGAGGTATCGACATAATCAGTCATCATAATTACATCACTGGACTAGTGTACTCCCCGCATGCTACGACAGCACACCATTCGCTGGCGGAGCCCTTGGCCTCAAAACTCATATCATCGCCGAGTCCAAGGCACTCCTCGCACGCTATGGCCCACTGTCCGTCGGTTGAACTTGCCATCCCAATACAACATGACAGTGCATAACATGTCTGTGGCCTCTGTCGCCTATGGTCCCTACCGCTTTATCTCAGACCCAAGGCCTTCGCATTGGATGCTACAACATCACCGTCCTCCAACCGAGCCACCTGGCGTCCCCAAAGCACATCTCACAGTACCAACCTCACGTATAAGTCAAAAACATATATACATACTCAATATATAGTTCCACCTCAAAAGCTAGTTTCACATATCAACATAACTCACAGACAGTTCATAAAACACAACACATATCTCGAGTATAATATAATCAAAATACAGTTTCCAAATCACATCATCATCATCATGTCAAAAAACCACAATATGAAAACACAGGCATAGAGAGGGTATCATCACTCACAGTACAGAAACCAAGCCAATAGATAAGTCCCAAGTCAGCTCCACCTGACTCACCGGTCAGGGTATACCTCCTCAACCGTATCTATAGTTAAAACCACACAAAATCATCACCAATACCAAAATCAGCACAAGAAACGGGCTCAGTAGCCCGAATCGGCTCAAATCTTGTCCCGGTACCCCTAGCACGCATCCCAAGGTACCAAAACCCATCACGCGACCCACATGACTCACTAATACCATCGATTCTCACTCAACAACCCTTAACAATAGTGAACCAACTCTTCAAATCCCAAACCATAATGAACCGACTACCAAAAACCCTCAAACCGGCCTAAACCAGTCTAAAACTACCTCAACCTGAACTCGTTTGGCCACGAAACCCTCAAAATCAGATTCAAAAGGCCCAAAAACCCTATAAACCACTATGAGCCGGTCAAGAATGGGCCAAAATAAGGCTGAACCGGCCAATTAACTCTTAATTTACCTTGAACCGGGCTGGTTCAATCAAAAACACTAAATTTTTGGTCAAACTAGACCTCCCTGAACCCTCGAACCAACTTGGTTTTGTAGGTCTTTTTTTCCTGATTCTAGAACTGGTTCAACTTCCCAATTCTGAGGTTGTTTGACCACTAAATCGGCCGATCAAAGCCACCAGCCGGTTCAGTCAAATTTTTTTTTTTAATTACTTAGCTGGCTCGGCGTCGGCTTGGCCCGTCGGCTCGGACTGTCAGCCCTTCGGCTTGAGCCGAGCCTAGCCCAACCCAAAACCCTCTTTTTTTTAATTATTATTTGGGTCGGCCCACGGCTTCAGCCCGCGGGCCTCCCTGGCCCATTTAACAACGTCCGGGCCGAATGGCCTAGACTGCCAACGTGGGGACCCGGATTCATCCAGGTCCCGTCTTCCTCATCCAATTGCAGGCCTGGATTCTTGCATCCGGGTTTGCAACTTACCCGGAAGCAAATTCTTCAAGAAAAATAACAAAACAACCAAACTTGCCTAGATCTTTCCAAAGCCAAACAATCCAATAGGCCTCGACGACTTGATCTAATGTGTTTAATCAGAGCAATTAAGCCAGAAAAGCCTCCAAAAAGCTCAAAAAAAACCAGTCGGTCAGCCGTGTGTTCCGTCGGCCAATAACTAAGAAATTATTCACCTTCTCTCACTAAACTCCCAAATTGTTCGAGGGAAAACAATCTCCAATGCCAATCTCATCCAAATAAGTCCTCAATTGCTACAAAAGCAGCTTAAAAACGGCTAATTTCATGTCAAAACTTTCGACCTACAAATTGGACTAAACTTTTCTATTTTTCTCAGATCCAGTCCTCTAACTTTGTTTTTTCTTCAATTTAGTCCCTGAAAATTTTCAATTGGACCCCAGGTTTGCCAAATTCCCAAATCAAGTCCCCGAACTTCCAATTTTCACAATTAATCTATCACACCCTACTCCAATCTTATAAGTGGGTGTGACAGCCGAGCAAAGG
Organism: Thlaspi arvense; assembly: GCA_911865555.2. NCBI lineage: Eukaryota > Viridiplantae > Streptophyta > Magnoliopsida > Brassicales > Brassicaceae > Thlaspi > Thlaspi arvense. The sequence goes on from CAJVSB020000348.1 coordinate 129,995, forward strand.
CCAACACCCTTCCAGACTAAAAATTCGACAGCATGCCGGCCTTTCTAACCCTCTGCAGTGTCATTCGGTTATTAAACCTGTGTCTGCGTACCTGTAATTTGCGCATGATATATATATATATATATTCCTAAGGAAAACTAGAATTATTATTCTATATAACTTGCAAAACTAAATAACTGGCAGCAGGTGTATCTATGCATATTTTAATACACAAAGCATAACCTATGAATTAATTTACACACTAGTCCAGCTAATTAAATAATGCACAACTATTTACATTTCAAAAATTTACTACATCATCTCGTCACTCAACCCCCAAATACAAAAGTAACAAAATGGTCATGAAGATTTTGGGGCCTGGCCACACCTCTACTATCATGTAGTGATGTCAATGATGCAAAAAGAGTCTTCCTAAGGTTGTCTGCCAAAGTCTGCAAGGTGGAAAAAAATAATAAAATGAGACAAAGTCCCAGTGAATGGCATGCAAGTTAAACCTAGTGGAAACAGATGGGGTTTCATAGCAATAGCATATCTGAGCATAATTCATAAAACATCTCAATAGCAGAAATACTAAAATCATAAATTAAGAAACATAATTGAGTCTCTGAAAGTCTTTAGGTTTTAGAATCTGTATAAACAAGGCTACACAATCTCTTAAACATGTCATAGCATAATCCTCTAAAACAAAACTTCAAATACGAAACATGCATGAATGCTTTGGCCTAATGTGCATAACAAGGTAATATTTGGGGGACAGTATGCATGAAAACATGAAATCTGGGACACAATTTGGCCCTTGTCAGGGCAAGCCATGTCAAAACATGTTGGGCGCTACACGCCATGCAATTGACACTGTGGGTCGCCACTTTAGGGCCAACTAACACAGCTTTTGGCATCTAGGCCCCCATTGGGGCGTAAAGTATATGACATCAAAGTATGTAGAACTGCCACCTGTCCCAGGTGACTGCCCGACGTCTCACAAAAAAAAACATAGCTAACATCATAGCAACATCATAAAGATATCTATATGAAATCAAAAATAGCTATTTGTTTCCCAAGTTTCATATACAAGATACACGTGTTGAAAAACAAATTATATCAGCTCATGGAAACACATTTTTAAGAAAACTACTGAGTTTAAGGGGAGTGCCACTCACAGTATGTATGCTCTCCTATGGCTCCATCGGGCCTAGCTATTCTAGGTTGTGTTCCTCCCTAATATGTACTCCAATATAAAATGAGTATACAAATGTAAATGTGAAATAGGGAAATAAAGATATAAATGCATATGCATGCTAAATTTTCTAATTAGTCTAGTCATTAGTTTTTCTTTTCTAAATCTTGGAAAGGTGCTCTAGTTTAATCCTTTTTCTTTAAAATCCCTAGCCCCCTTTCATGTAGCTATAATTAGGTGTACAATTGAGCTCTATTAGAGGTTCTCTAAGGGCTCAAAAATCATTTCCTTCCAACCCTTAGGTTGCAGAAAATTTCTGTTCTCTTATGAACTTAGTGTTTCAAGTTTAATCCCTTTATATTCTAAATTTTCTTCCTATTTTTGAATCTATTTGGGGACTCTCTTTGGCCCTTATTTAAACACCATTTCGTGGCCCCCCCTTGCTAAGGGTGTACTTCTACGCAAACATTTCCTAAAACAAAATTTTCTGCTTCAGAAAATTTCAGCATCCACTTCCCTCACCTCTAGCTAGGTTTTACTTGGTTTGGACTTGACTTTTTCTTTCTTTTCTAACTGTTCTTGCTTGGCCAACTTAATCATCCAATCCCCTATTTGTTAACCTCAATTTAGAGTCTATTCCATACCCTAAAATGTCCAGCCAAAGGGGGTTTGTTGCAGAAAATTTTCTGCACACCTTAAACTCCATCCTTCCTTCAATTTTCTTTTTATTTTGTATTTATTTTCTAGATTTTATGCCATTCATGGCTTCTCCTCATGCAAACCAAACCCCTCACCTCTGTTTCTCCCATGTTTCAGCCTCAAACAACACCAAAAATTCCATAAGAAACCATAGGAATACATGTTTTCCTCAAGCACAACAAGGTTACAAGTTATTTTCCAAAAATTCATCAAGTGGTGCAACAAATTTCTCTCCACTACATAGATTCAATTTCTTTCTTTCCAGCATCCATACCAGCTTCAAAATAGAATTTTGAACCGATTAAATTGTGCAAAAATGAAAACTAGAGCAAGATATACAAAATTTCTAAGCAAAAATCCAAGAAAAATTCTATTCTTACATTTCTTTTCTTTTTTTCTCTTCCTTTCCTCTTTCTTCTCTTTTCCCGTAGCTTCTCTTCATGGCTGGTTGTGAAACACTCCAGAGAGTATATCTCACTCTTAATAAGTAATTGAAACACTCCCTCAATTCCTATTGGTCCTCAAAAAGTAAACTACACTTACTTTTCATTCATTGGCTCCTTCTTTGACTTTGCACCACCTTTCCATCTTTTTCACTTCTTTCCCTTTCATATTTCGTGGCTCTCCTTGAGAAGCCTAGAAGCTGCATTTATATATAAAAATTGGCCATAAATGGGGGGCACAAAGTTCCCTTAAAATTTACAAAATGGTCCTCCAACTATTTCTCTCTTCTCTTCAAGCCCCTTTATTATTTTTTTTTTCTATTTTACCACTCAATGTCTATTTAATTCTTATAAAATTCCTATTTAATTCCTCCCTTAATCCCTCTAAATAAGAGTTTAGTTAAGGTTTTAATTGCAATTTAAGGTTACAAATTTTTTTTCTAAATTCCCTTCTTTCACCTCCAATTTCTAAGTTTTTTTTTTTCTATTCTTTAGTTTCTTTTCCTAAATCGTTTTCATAATTCTATTCTATCCTTCCCTTGATGTTTCCTAAGATCTTTTAAGGTTTCCTCCCTCTATTTCTAGGATTCTTAACAAGAAAATAAAATTAAATTATGGCCCCTTAAGTTTAATTTATATCTAAAATGATCATGGTAAATATAATGCATGCAAAATTCTATATGAATGCATGTATAAGTATCAAGCATGCCATAGTTAGATTGGAATGTCACATAATCCCCTAAATTTCTAATTTTCCTCAATTACACCCCTAATTAAATTAATTAATTTATTATTATTTTTAAATTCGGGTTGTTACAAATACTTTGAACCAACAACAGAAAGATTAACATCAGCCAAGCTCTCCACTCAAAATCAAATACAAACTTTCAAAAGCCATGTTTACAATCAAGGAATGTATATAAAAACCTCTTTCTTACTAGTAGGCACCTTAATAGAGAAGTAATATTAGGGGCCACATTCCTAAATTTATTACAACCAATAACAATTTCAAGCAATGGGAGTTCAATAATAATCAATGGCCAATATATAATATTTAAATTTTTAAACCCGCTAGATGTAAAAGATTTAAATCATTTGCAAAGTTTAGTAATATACCGTAAAGAACAAATTAATTCAATAGTAAGAATAGTTTACAAAGAAAAACAATTAAATTTATTAAAAGATGAAAAAATTAATCAGAGTATTGGAAATGAATTATTAGATAAAAACATGCAACTTGTAATCTCAAATTTTCAAAAAAAGTTAATAAAAGAAACTATATCAAATTGACCAAATGTTTTTTGGGCAAGGAAAAAACATATTGTCAGCTTACCATACAATAAAAACTTTTCAGGATCCTAAATAAAAAACAAAAGCAAGGCCAATACAAATGAATAAAAAATTACTTGAATATTATAAAAAAGAAATACAAGATTTATTAGATAAAAAATTAATAAGAAAAAGCAAATCACCGTAGCATTGTATAGCCTTTTACATAAATGAAAATGCTGAAATTTAAAAGAGGACCCTAAGACTTGTTATAAATAAAAACCTCTTGGTGATGTTCTACAATAGATAAGATACCTTTATACCAAATAAACAAGTTTTGTTACAAAGATTGACAAATGCAAAAAAATTTTCAAAATTTGATTTAAAATCATAATTTTGACAGATTCAAATACTTGAATCTAGCATATATAAAATAGAATTTATTGTTACATTTGGTCAATATGAATGGAATATAATGCCTTTTGGCTTAAAAAAAATACTCCAAGTGCATTTCAAAGAATCATGAATTATATGTTCAATCCTTGACAAATTTTATAATTGTATATATTGATGATATATTAATTTTTTCAAAAAATATTCAATCTCAATGGAAGTATCTTGATACATTCTTTTATATTATCAAGAAAAATGGCTTTGTTTTATCTCCAACAAAAATTTAATTTTTAAGCCACTATATAAAACAAGGCACAATCATACCAATTGAAAGAATTTTTGTTTTTGCTGACAAATACCCTGATAAAAAAAAAGATAAAAATCAACTAGAAAGATTTTTAGGTGTTGTCAATTATGTTGGTGATTATTTTAAAAAGTTTAAGCCAAATAACAATACTTTTTATACAAAGACCCAAGCAAAATCCATTACCTTAGTCTCAATAACACATCAAAATAGTTAAATATGTCAAAACTTATTTAAAAATTCTCCCTTCTCTTCACTTAGCTAACCCAACAATATACAAAATAGTAGAAACTAATGCTTCTAATATGACATATGGAGACATCCTTAAACAAAAACGCATAAATCAAACTCAAGAAGAACTAGTTAGGTTTACTTAAGGAACTTGGAATCAAGCCCAAAGGAATTATAGCACCATTAAAAAAGAAATTTTAACAATTATTTTACATGTTTCAAAATTTTAGATTGATTTATTAAATTAAGAATTTTTAATAAGCGTTGACTGCAGTGTGACAAAACATGTTTTATAAAAAGATGTTTAAAATATTACATCAAAACAATTTTTTGCCAAATGGCAAGTAAATTTGTCTTTTTCTTGACTTTAAAATTGAGTACATTAAAAGAGAATTAAATTCCATCCCTAATTTCCTAACAAGAGAATTTTTTTAGGAAAAACCCAATCACCCAAAATGCCTCCCAAAAAGACTACATCCGTTTCTTCTTCCAAGTAAAACCAAGTCATAGAGTCAAAGGTAACCAAATCTTCTTATATTTTACCAATCACCCAAACCCTAGCACCTCAATCAATTCAGTTAAGACCAATCTCAGAAAAAGATTGGTATGCAATTACCCTACAAGAAGAGCAAGAAATGGCTCTCCAAACATTTGGACAATTAGGGTTAGTCTCTAATCAATCTGGGCTTGCTTGCGTGGTAGGACCTTTGACCTAAACATTTCCAAAAGTTGTGATTATAAAGTCATAGTCAGGGAAAACTTTTAACTCAATTCAAAAATAAATTTTTAGCACACAAACTTCTACTGCCTCAAAATCAAAATATTTCACAAAAATTTTTTGGGACAAAGATCCCTCAAAAATCCCAACAAAAGTTTTTCCTCATAAATTTCAATTTATTGCTTTGGTCATTTTCAAAATTATAGGTCCTATGAATTTATCCTCGCAGAAACTAATTCCATTTCAATCAAGCATTATTCAGACAATAATAATCCAAGCCAAATTGCTTACTTTGTTTGCCAAATCTATCAAATTTTAACTCCAAACTAATGAGGTCAACACCTAAACCAAAACTGTAGATTTTCTCAAAATTTTTCTCCCCCAATCTTTAATTACTGGGATTATAGAACTGTCTAATATAATGTTTTTAGTTTTTGGTCTAATGTATGTTCTTTGGCTTGGTAAATGTAAATCCTTGTCTTATCTTTCTTTTAACCCTTGCCTCAATAAATTTTTAATCCTTTTTAGGTTTAATGACCCATGGTTAGCATGCTGGAAATCTACTTAGATTTACATTTTATTTCCATTTAATTTCATCACAATCAAATTTTTAATATATTTTGAATTCTTTTAAGTTCCTTTTCCTTTCCTTCCTTAATTCCTCATTTAAATTTGGTTTTAAATGAGTACCAAGCTCTCTTAAGGTTGATCCATTGTTCTTATTAACATGCAGAAATTTTGATTTAAAATGTAGCTTATGCCATGTTGATTAAATACCTTTTAGTTTAAGCTCATTTGTTTACCCCCTTGGAGTTTTTCTTAATTTATCTCCTTTTGAACTATCTTACTCCTTCCTCTAAGTTCTTTATTGATTTTTAGATTGAGTTTAACATTCCAAAATTTCATAACTTTCATTAGTAAATAATGTTTTTAGGTCAGAACTTTAAATGCCTAAGGTGCTTTCTTATGTTAAATTTTCATTAGCCATTTCCTTGGTAATATTCTAGGTCTCTTAAAATTTTGGAAGAGGGCTCATTCCTTTCCTTTATAATTTGCCTTTAATATGGCTAAGTTAAATAAACAAAATATTAGATCAAATTAACTCACTAAATGTCACACCCTCCCTTCTCACACTTAGCGAGGCGTGACAGCCGAGACAATGACCAACGCCCACCGGCATAAAAAATCCGGCAACATGCCAGCCGCTGTAACCTCTTATCTCAAAGTTTAACCTATATCCATGTTAACATTTTAGTAATATAGTCCTAGAGCACTAATCTCATATGCTCTTCAACATTTCCACATACATATTTTCATACCCGAGACCTAGGCATGTCATCAAATGTAGTCATACCCACATGTACATAAACACATGCATCTATTTTACTAGTTGCAGTTCAAAAATTTATGTACAACTCATTATATATTACATTTCTACTCATACTATGCTAATATATGCAAGAGACAAAAATAATCCCTAAGGACCTTCTGCTGGCCACCCTCAACTACTGTGTAGTGTAGACACGAACTGGTCAGGTAGGTGACGGGGCTCCTGCTAAGATCTGAAAGTTTAGAAAGTAAAAAGGGTGAGATTGAATCTCGGTGAATGGCACAAAATTTAAACTTAGCAGAAACAGAGTAATTTTTCCTTTGCTATAACATGCATATATGTATATAAAAGTATAATTGGAAAAATCATGCAAATAGAAACATGAGCCAAACTTTCAGGCTAGGTTTCCTTATAATCTAAGCATCTCAGGGAAACATAAGAACAAAACATCATGAAAAGTTTGTTGCAACGTTCAACATTTCAATAATATGTTTAGAACATCAAATATGAAGACGTCAAGAACATAAAGGTCACATTCACAGCTATCTGATAGGAGTCTGATGGGGTGTGCACAGCTCGTAATGTCTAAGGGTAGTAAAACATGAAAACATCAAATCATAAAAATACTGGACGCTATTACACCGTGTAACCTGAGCCGTGGGTCACCACTCCAGGTCAGACTACACAGTCTGTGATGTCTGAGACCTCCCCGGGTCCAATGCCATAACATCGGCTGTAGGACTGCCACTTACCCCAGATGGCTGTATGGCATACAATTCTGTTTCTATTTTGGTATAAAACATATATGTATGGTTTGAAAACGGGTCATCTTTATCATGAAGCATACATTTTAAGTTTAAAATTCTAAGTTTAAAGAATGTGCCACTCACCGGGTGATATACCCTACTATGGCTCGTGGGCTCAGATGGGCCGACGTCGGGCTCGGCTCAGTCTCCCTCTCCTACAAGTGGAAAAGTTTCAAAATAAGGGGTGTATGGTATGTTGGATGCAAATGCATGTTGTATGTCAAGAATGCTAAATTGCTAAGTTCTTTTATTATTGCCCATTAGGATTATGCTCCTTTCTATCATCCTTGACTTAATTCCATAGGAGTTATTTTGAATTTCTTTCTAGTTCAAATTGTGCATCTTCATTTCAGCTTACTAGCCTCGTATCCTTTAATTCACTTGGAATTCCTAATGTTCGTTTAAAAGATTTAACCTTGAAGTGATTTATTATATTCCTAGTTCTTTTCTTAAGCTAAGCCTATGGTTTTGCCCTTCTCTTAGGCTTTTAATCTCCCTATTTCGTGTCCTTAGTGAACTCTAGCTCTCCCTCAAATTTCTTCACCGAAACAGAATTTTCTGTCAAATAATTTTCTGCACATACTCAACCCCCTTTTCAACTGATTTCCATGTAGTTCTTGAGCTAAAAGTGGACTTCTACCTAACTCCTTTCTAAATTGACTTGATCTACTTTGAAGTTACTCCTCTAACCAGCTTTAAACCCCTCCTGATCTCCCTAGAATTTCGGCCTAAACAGAGTGCAGTAGCAGGAAATTGCTGTCAAAGTTCCAGCACCTTATAACTCATTGCTTGAAGTTAATTTGCTTAGATTAAGCTAGTTCTCTAGTTTTTCCTTCAATCTTCTTTTCAAGGTGACTTAACCCACACTTAAGTAGCTTATTTTACTCAACTTTGAAGCTCCTACAACCCCAAAAAGGCTTGCCAAACCACAGTACTGTTGCAGAAATTTTTTGCAACACAGTGGCTGCACAATCTTACCATTGCATCACAAAATTTGGTGATATGAACTTAATTTCGTGCCTTCTTTTATCTACCTTGTAAATTGCTCTTAATCATCATTTAAGCCTTTAATTTGACTTGTTCTTAAGCCCATCCAAGTCCCCAAAATTTTAGTCTATAGCAGGATAGTTTGCTGGAAAATTTCCAGATTGTTGTCTGCTGTGCATCTCTGAAACTTAGCAATCACTTTGCACTATGAAAGCTATTTTCTATTTCCCCTTTTTATTTCTCTTTAAGGTAGCTTAATCAACACTTAATTAGCTTGTAGAGGTGGGGTTTTTCGAGCTTTCGCTTCTTTCTTGTTCATTGGATTTGACTTCTGCTTCTTCTGCTTCAGCTTTGACTTTTCTTATTTTGCTTTGTCTTTGACTTTTGCTTCTTCTACTTTGGCTATGACTTTTGCTTCCTGTCTTCAGCTTTGAATGTTACTTCCTCTCGTTCGGCTTTGACTCTTGCTTCCTCTCCTTCAACTTTGACCTTTACTTATACTTATGCTTTTACCTCGATTTCTGTTTTTGCTTCCCCTTCAATTTCAGCTTCAACTTCATGACTCCATTTCTAACTTGTGTTTTTCTTCCCCTTCTCAACTTTCATTCGTTTAATAATCTTCCCCCATATATTTTAATTTAATTTTATTGCAATATATGTATAAAACGTTATTTCAACTTCACAACATTTTTCTTGAATTTAATTTTGTTATATGATTTTCCCCATTATTGAGTTTGACATGTTTTGATGTCATGTACAATGTAGTTTGGACTTCAAATTTATTTATTTTCTAATTATATGTTTGTCTTGCATATTTGATATCTTTGAACTTTGGATTGCTTATACTGTCTCATGATATGTTGAATAATAAAAAATTATGTTAGAAATAATCTAATGTGTGCCTTACTTCCTAAAGGTGTGTGTGTCTTTCCCTGTGCTCTGCATCTAGGCTCTAGTGTACCTTTGTGCTTTGATGCACCTTGAACCTTTAACAACTATGGTTAACATTTTTCCTACCTTGTATGCATGTGGGGTTGGTACATCTGACTGGCTACAATTATCAATGCTTGACAGTTCACTGTTCAAAGTATTGGCTGCTTTCCTTTCATTTTGAATTCATATTAATGCAATGTGGTATGTGTTGCTGGATTGATTCCATATGGTGGGTGTGCAGGAGAAAGAACTTATTGAGAGGCATAATGTTTGGCTTAATAATGAGCTAACAACAAAGGTAAATAGTATTATTGAAATGCGTAGAACACATAGTGACCGTGAAGCAGATATGTCTGCCAAAATTGCTGACGTAAGTATGTTTTAGCAATTTTGTTATGTTTTTGGTTCTTTCGTAATGTCTGGCAAACAATCTCTTTCACTTCCTTTGTTTTTATGACAACATATTTGATTTGCATCCAGTATGAGAGGAAATTGTATGAGACTTTGGACTCTTTAAAGTGGAACAAGGATAGAGTGTTGGAACTAGAAATGAAGCTTACATTGCTTCAAGAGGTGTGTTGTGTTCAATGTGCCTTTTGTTAGTTTATATTACTTATCATCTTTTGTATTGTATGATGGAAAACCTCTTCTCATTATAAAGGAGATAAGCTCATCTAAAGCCACTGCTTCAACCAATGAAGAACAATATTCTACTAAGACACATCCACTCTAAGCCATTTGAAAAAGCTGGCATTTCTCTGTTTCTTTTCTATCTAAATCCATGTATGAAAGATGTTAATCTTTTGACTATTGGTTATTTGAATTGATATGAATTTTCCAAACTATTTTAGGTTACTAAGCTTGCTAAATTATACAAGGAGAGTTCTGATGAATGGTCCAAGAAGGCAGGGGAGCTGAAGGGAGTCATCAAAGCTTTAGAGGTGAGATAAAATCTGTAATCTGTTATATTTGAAGTATGATTTTACCATGTTCTATATTTATGGAGTTACCAGTTAGTATGTTTTACTAGTGGTGTTGTCCTTAGCTTTGATGCTTTTCTCTCCTTTTTTGTCTAAATTGCACATGTGATCATATTGGCTACAGTCGTAATTTTATGTTGACTGTTTATTAGTTCAGGCTCCCTATGATTATGGCATTGATTCTATGTTATTGATGGGCATACTCATTTAAGTCAAGTTGAAAATGATTATAAAGAGAGGCTGGAAATGGAAATATCTGCAAGAAAAGAATTTGAAAAGGTATGCTCTCTACTGTCTTTCCATTTGGTGGTTGGATGTTTTATTTTGAATTTTGTTGAAGTAACTACTGGTATTGAGAAGATGTAATTCGTGTACTTCTTAAGAGTTGATTGCATTTTTAGAATCTGAAATATTTTGTGTTTGTTATTAAGTTCCTGAGTGAAAGATCCATTTTCAGTTAATTGATTCTAGATTTTCCATGTGAACTATTCTCATGTTTGATTAAGAATTTGGTATGTCTTTTATTTGATTTGGACAAAATGTCTGCTTAATGCGTGTGTTTAAAGTTTTTGATGTGTTAGTTATCTGATGTTCCCATTAAAGGGCTGTAAAGAACAAAGGCTCGAAAAAGAAAATTTCCATCGGTGTATAACTATGGACTGAAGGATGTCCATAAAAAGAACACTTATCTGCTGGCATTTGGGTTCACGGTCCTTTTTGTATGGCATTTTATCTGTTCTTGTGCTTTTGCCTTTTGTTAGTATTCTGTTTTCATTGTAATGTTATTTATGTTTTTCTATTTGTGATTAATTTTTGGGGTTCATAGGAGGCTACTTATTTGTAGGAGAAACTAGAAAAGGTAGAGGCTGATATTGAGAAAAATAGAAAGGCAAATGAGCTGAATCTTCTTTCTCTGAGTACTTCTACCACAGAAACGTAAGTTAGGTTCACTTATGCCTTTCTAAAATTTCAGTTGCACCTGTTCATCTTATCCCTTTTGACTTATTTTCCTATTATTTGCATGCTTGTTATCCTCATTTTGAGGTCCCTCTCATCTTACTTTGGATTCTTTTCTTGTTGAGTTGCTTCATCTGAAACTGAATGAACCATAAGATTGATATAGTGATGGGAATGGCTATTTTATTGCTCAGTTTTTTATCAAAAGTTAGATTGCCGCTCACATATGTACATATTTATAGTTATAAATGCATATACACACACACACGTATGTATCTACACGCAGGCACACACACGCGTGCGCGCACACACACACACACACATGTATATGTAGGTATGCATATTTGCATCAGGACATGTTTTTGAATAATCCCACAATGGGGGGTGATAGCTTGATTTTGGTGAAGCATCAAAGTAATTAGCTGCTTAGGACTTCAGTTGAGTCTGTGGGGTATCTATAGTGATATGTGCATGAAGGTATCTACAATAATCTGTGGGTGAATAAGAGTAACTGTTGTAGTTGGCATGTTGAATATCATTTTTGCAGTGGACCAATATGAATTTGTTGGCTGAGATTTAACCTAGCAGTTGCTGGACTTCTACTATTTGTTGGTCAGTTTTGTTAAAAAATATTGACTACTTCGTTTCCATCCTTGCCGGAAGGACTGCTTAGCATTGAGTTTACTTCTCTCACATACACAAATATTTCTGTACAGAGATCATCCCTTATTCAAAGAGAAGGGGCAAAACTAGATAGGCAAGAAGTTAGGATACCTAATCATATCCTTTTTTTAAAAAAAAAAAACCTATGATTTAAATTTTGATCCTTGTGTTTCTAGTTCATGGTGCTTAAAATGATAAAATTTAATTTTCAGTTTTGGTGTTTTACATCCGACTGAGTACTTCACTTCTTAAGGTCCACTTGTTCAATATGCGGTCTTTTGATTGACTGAACTGAGTTGCTGACATTTCGGTGCAAGTTTATACATTACTTGATAATATCTTATTTGATCCAAAAAATTGTATTCATGTTGCTGTTGGCTTTTAATTGCAGATGGATGGATTCAACTGAAGTAGGTGATGTTGAGGAAAATCATATGTTGGTACCTAAAATTCCTATAGGTGTTTCTGGAACTGCATTAGCAGCTTCACTTATAAGGGATGGTTGGAGTGTGAGTCCGACCACCCTGTTTTTGTTGATTTTGCTTCAGTTATTTTTCACTGTCTGTTTGTTTGTTTGTTTTCCCTTTTTTCTTACTTTTCACTTTGTTTTCAGCTTGCTAAAATGTACACCAAGTACCAGGAGGGTGTTGATGCCCTAAGACATGAACTGCTGGGACGAAAGCAAGCCCAGGCAATATTAGAGCCAGTATTCTGAAACTGTCTTTGATTAGTTTCATTTGGAAATTTACTTTCCATATCATGGAGGAGTTTATAGCTCTAACATTTGGAATGTTTTGCTTTTCATCTTCTTCAAAAATCATACTCTGCTTGGGAAATTGAAATTCTTTTGTGTGTGGGGAATGGTTACAAGTTGAAAATTTATTTGCATACAATGTTCTCAATTTGATCCAAACAATTTCAACTTTGCTCATAACCTTACTATGCTTTCAAATTAATTTGGTTATTTTCAAATTTTTATTTTACATTTAAGTTGTTTTTTGTAATACCCCCATTTAGGAGTTTAGAGGACTTAATTGAAATGAATAAAAAGTTAGGGAGTCTAATTAAAAGACAGAGGGCCCAATTAAACTAATTGAAACTTTTAAGATCCCAAACAAAAATAATAAGAGTTGACAAGGACGAAATCGCATGAAATCAAGAACTAAAGGACCAAATCAAGAATATTTTAAATTTGATTTCCATTTTGTCAAATCGAATTTCGTGCAGCCATTGATGTTGATTGCAAGTCATCTGAGGGAAAATCAACACAATTTTGTATGTAAAGATACTCATAAACTACCGAAAGGATAAAGCCCCAAATCAATTTGTCCTAAAAACCAATCTAACTCATCAATTGAAGCAAATTAACCCTAATACTATCACGACTATCCGACTACAAGAATCATTGGAATCCACCCTCCTCCAACCACCTTGTCACCATCAATTGGCCCCTTGCCAGTCGCCGAACCTCATCCATCACAATCATTGAGCATCTCAAGGTAATCAATTTAATTTTGAACAAATTTTGGAAAAAGGGGTTTTCAAGCGAGAACAAAAGACTCGAGTGAACACATGGGTCTGTGCTGGATCTAGCTCAAGGAATTGGATCCACATCTATGAGCTAGGCTGGACCAGTCTAGGCCGAATCAGACCTAGGCTGGATAGAACTTGGGCTTAGACTGGATAAGTCCTTAGGGCTTGGATCAGTAGGGTTTTAGTTGGGATTCTAGACCGAGTTTGGGCTAAAAAGCTAGGATTTGGATTCTAGATCAAGAATAAATTAAACCGGTTCAAGGGGGTTAGCTGTCGGTTTAGGAGATTCTCAACTGGTTCAAAGGGTTAACTAGCTGGTTTAATATTTTAATCATCAATTCAATACTGTGTTTGACTAGTTCATGACTTATTAAGAATGGTTCAACACATTTTTAGCCAATTTAGTGCTATTTAAGCCCAGTTCAATGCTCACTAGTTGGTTTAAGACTTTATCATATTGGTTCATAAATGTATTAGCCAAATTCAGTGTATTAGGTGTCCGATTTAGTGCTTTAATATCCATTCAAGGTTAGTTCAGCACGTTAGTGACACTACAAAAAATCGGGTGAATTGCGGCGGGCATAATATGGCAATTAACAAAATCGCCGTAATGTTATGATAAATACGGCGGTTCTTACGGCAGTTACCATAACCACCATTTTTTCTGGTGTTAATCTTATGATTGAAATGGCAGTCAACCGGTTGAAGACCAAATAATAAGCCCTTATTTTGTTTTGAAGACCAAAGAACGTAGAAAACCTACTCGCCGCTTTAGCACAGTAGTTGAAGTCGGACACACCATTTCGAAACCAAGAAATATCCTGTAATTTCTCTCCTCTACACATCTCACCCCCCTCAACACCCTCATAATTTCCTCGCTGTTATCTGTCATTTCTAGGGTTTCTATTCAAAGATCTGTGTTTGTGAGGCTATTTGAGTGTAATTTCCTGTAATGCTCGAGATCTTCATTTGAAAGATCAGTGTCTTCTGGTTTATTGAGAAGGGTTTTCTTATCTCAACTGCAATCAGGTATAAAACATTTTTTATGTTTCCATTTTATGCAGTTGGTGCGATTTTTTGTCCACAATGTGCAATAATCTGTTCTGCAATTTTTTTGCGAGACGTGTTTCGAATCTAAGTACCACCGGCCACCATCTGAAGTCGAGTCAGTCACCATCTTCACTCGATGATGAAGCCCACAGCAACAATACTGTAAGCCTCTTTCTCTCTCTTTTTTGCTAATTTTTTGTGTGATTTGTGCAATAATGTGAAACCCTAGGCATTCATCTATGTGATTTTTGCAAATATTTTTTGCTTTTTGCAATATGTCGAGAACTGTTCATCTGTGTTGAATTTGTCGAACACTATTCACTATTCATCTGTGTTCAATCTGTCAAGAACTATTAATCAGTGTTCAATATGGAGAAGCATCATGACAATTATAGAGGAATATGAATTAGTAATTGCATTTATCGATTCAAGGGTAGGAAATCTCAGAAGACATACTGAGGCAAGGACAAAGAACTTGCATTATTTTAATTTTCCTAGGCAACCCTATTTTTGTTCTTGATTTCAAATCTAAAAAGCTGATATCTCCCAGGTCCTTGAGTAAGAAAAGTAATAAAGTAAATTAAGAAAACCCATATTAGGAAAAGCTTGTTGAACACCCCTACCTCTTGTAGCCTAATTCTTAGTTCGTATACTGGATCATCACAGTAGTAGCATAAAACTTGAAAAGTGAATACCCAGGACAAACATAAATCATGTTGCATGGCTATTGGAATCCCAGTTACCATGTGCTTTCTGTTTTTCTTAGAAATCCCAGCCTTCTCTTATACATTTATAATTGAACCATACAAGTTAACCTAATAAATATAATAGAAATACAAATTTAATGATCTTTGTAACTTAAAATTAAAAACTAATTATTATAAATTCCCAGAGTAACAAGTGGTGTACCAATGAAGAGGTAACAAGCGGTAATTCTGAGTGGTAAAAGAATTAGCATATCAAAAATCCATACCATGGCTATGAAGGTTGCTTAGAAGGGCAACTTTTGAAGATATTGTTGCATGTCTCAGCATGTCAGATACCTAGAAAGAATTGGCAAATTATATTATGTTGCTACTCTTAGTCATCTATGTGGAGTCTCTGTCTAGCACTCTTTTTCTTTTTTTCTTTTTTTGGGTTAGTAGTATGTTGATGAGATGAGAAAATGTTGGCATTACCTATATTAAAACTTTGATATGCCATTTTCCCCAAAATATTATTATATTAAAATTAAGTTATAGTTTGAATTGGATATATGAACTCTAGTGAATTACTTTTTGCCAATCCCATGCATTTATCTTTAAAATAGAGAACCTCAATAACTAAATTACTCCAGCCATACCCACCATTACTAGGTCTTTCCAGAGATCTACTCACTTTCTTGCTCCTATTTACACACACACACACACACAAGCACACGCACACACATGCAGATATCCCAACATGACATAAACATGTTTATACACAGAAGAAATTAATTAATACCAATGATGCCTACTGTTGCTTGCATCACCACACCCTGTTTGAGCCAACTCCAACTATTGTGATATCTGTCGCAAGCCTTGCCACCTTCATGGCTGTTGACAATCTTACAGTGTATCATCATGGCAGAGGTAATATGGATGAAGTGTATGCACATAGGAATAGACATATGGTGAACATCACTGGAGAAAAAAATTCATTAAAAAAAAACAATTTGATTACTTTATGTATACCTATATGGACATCTGATGCAGTCCATGAAGAGACCAAAAAGAAGCCAAATTTAGGACGCTTTTGAATTTGGAAACTTCTGATTTTTTGAGAAAATATAGATATTGTTTAAGCTTAACAATATCTTGGGCTGAAAAGAAAATTGTGCTGCTGAAGATTTTCTTGTGTTTTTAGACATAGGGGTTATGGGCTTGTTGCATAATTTCTTCTTTGGATTTTTAATGGCCCAAAGAATAGTCATATCTAGAGGCTTGTGCTTGTAAGCTAATCTTGAGCTGCTATTTGTGAGCTGTGTGCTTGTAAGCTACGTGCTAATATGTGGTATGAAATAAGTAAGTGTTTTTGGAGTTTATGAGAGAGAACTTCACTTTGAGGTAATCTTCTTAGGTGGTAATAGGGTTGTATACTCTATTTTGGGAAAGTTATATTTGGGAGAAATTAAATTGATTTGCTTATTCTGATGTGTGATGCATCTCTACTTGGGTGTGATTGCCTAATACTCTATATGTGATGCCCAGACTATCCTTATGGTGTGATTGCCTAGGTTATCTTTCCTAATTATCTTCCACCCCCCCCCCCCACGCACGCATCTTTCCTAATTATCTTACCCTTTTTCTCTTATTCTTCTTTTCCCTTTTCTTCTAAACTTATTTTCTGTAACTCATTCTGCTGCTGAATCTACTTATATTTAGCACTTCTTCTCAGTGAATAGCCTCCTAAGCATATTTTACTTGGGTCCCATAGTAAGAATAGCTAGAGCTTAATTGGTGCTGAATTTGGAAGATAATTTGTCAGCTTGGTATTAGAGTATATTATCCTGCATCAACATGTTTTAATTCAAGTGTCTTATATTGCTTAAAGGTGATGATCTAGTAAGCCTTGCAGTGATAATTTATGGTCTTTAGAGTTGGGAATGATTGTACTCATGGTTGTCTATGATTTGTTTTGACATAAAGAGAGTAGATGGCAAAGAAGATATGTGTTGTGGTAGGCAGTGGTAATGCTATGATGCATGGTGATGTTATGCAAAATGTATTTATGAACTGTAAAGGGGAAGAGTAAGGAAGAACGGGAGAGAGAAGGGCCAAGTGCTCTATATTTTATATTTTTTAAAAACAGCTAAATTCTTATGGTAAAGAATCTGAATTTAGATGTTCTTAATACTTTAAATATGAATTCCAAGAAAACAAAACTTATCTTCTTTGGACTTAGATTTGCGTATGTCTTAATGGAAGGTGAGTTAATTGGGCATAGACGTGTGGGTTTCGGTAGTGATGATTGACATTAATAGTGGTGGTAGTGATGGTTCAAATTGCAGGTCACAATCACAGTTTACTGAAGGTTGTTTAAGCCTCTATTAAGGGGACCCACAAGTCAGCCATTTGAATGCATTGTTATTTTATATGTATGTTCATGGTTTCACGCTTAGGAGTGTTCTTGATGTAATGCATGCATTTATGGACTTTCCATATTTGTGCTTGAGACATAAATTTATGTAACTGGTCTCATATAGTTGGGAAAAATGCTTAGTTGAGTTAAGTCCAGTTAGCTTGTCTTGTTGACCACATTTTATGTTTGTAGTAATTTTACTCTTGTTAGTTGTATAAAATTTATATTCTAAGTTTCTGGGCTCCTTTTAACCAGTTAATGTGTGTTTGCAGTTATATCAAATGAATGTTTTTGTTCTAATATTTTAATTTGTTAGCAACTATATGTATTCATTTTATCCTCCTTGGGAAAATATAGCTGTATTTGGCTTGCATGGCCAATGAAAATCTAGTAATTGATTTTAATAGAGATTCTTCTGAATTAAATAGATTGTTGTTTTCCTTTGTTTTTGTCTTGTATAACTTTGACCAAATATGTACACCTTGTTTGACAGGGTGCCTTTGGAAAAAATCCACTGATAGGATTTGGATTGACAGCCTACACGCTGCTTGGATTGGGTGTGGTATGTCCTTGCTTTCACTAATTTGATTGTTCTTTATAAACTAATACATTGTTATTTTTAGTTAAATATAAATGTTGTATATAGAAGGTAGAATGTTTTGTTAACCTTTTATCAGTTGTTAATTGACTACAATATTTCACATGTATAGTCACTTCAAATCAGTTTTATTCTACTAAATCATTTGCAAAGAAAAAAACTTCCACAATATAGTGATAGTTGTTATGTAGGTACTATAGTGAGTCAATCACAAATGAGCCCTTTCTAAGTTGTGCCTTAAGTTGCTAATGAATGGCTTGGCCATTTGCAACCTAATGTCTAGTTTAGGAGTTTATTAATAATTATGCCCAATTATAGAGAAATCATAGGAGATTAGGAGAACAGTGAAAAGGAAGGAGGGCAAGGACTAGGGTTGCAAACAAGCAATCTGAGTAGAGTATTAATGAACTCAAGGTTGCCCCATTTAATTTTGGAAAAGCTAAAGCTCAAGCCCAAACTTAATTCCAATGAAGCCGATCTCTTCACCACTAAGTTAAATCTTGACTCACGTAAATTCATTATAGGCTTTGTTATCATCAAGCTCAAGCATTTAACAAAATGAGGTTGTCAGATGTTATTTTTTTAAAAAAATTAAAATAATTATTGAACAAATATTTTATTGAATGTCATTATGTTCATGCCTAACATAAATCTACTCACAAGTATTAAATTAACTTGTAAAACAACTCAAATTTAATACCTTATATGCAAGCTAATTTAGGGACTTCTAAACAAAGAAGTCACCAAACCACTGATAGTTTGCCATTGTTAGTAATAAATACTTGACTAAAATGCATCTGGAAATCTAATATATTGCATGAAGCCCAAGGATCGTATGAAGGTATATTTCGTAGTGGCCAATTAAATTACTATCATTCAAGTGTTCTAAAGCAAAGTTATTCATTTGCTTTACCTTTTACTAGAATATTTCATACTAGTCAACTATACATATGTTTGTGAAATTACTTAATTTCTCATGCTAGTACCATAAAATATGGGCTGCTTTGCCCACTTATGATTGTCCAGCTGGGATGATTACTATCTTAGTAAGTGAAGATCAAGCTAAGAAGGCCTGTGTATAAGCCAGAAACTCAAATTATCAAATTAATAAATAATGAGAATACTAAATTAACGAACAAGTGTGCAAGAAATGATTTCCAATGTTCGCATACCAACGTGAACAAGTGGACTAGGTGATGTAGGATGTTGTAGAGAAATAGGAAAGAAGGCGAAGTAGGGGAAGGAGGAGATGGGTACCCTAGGAAGGGATTACCTACACACGAGGTCATGGACTCTACAAAGATCAAATAATGATAAACCTAATCCTAAGATAAAATTATCAAAAGTAAATAGTAAACCAGTAAAATACCAAAACAATATAATTTTCAAAATAAATAAAATTCTGAAAATAGTAAAATACTATAAACCATAAATTCTTGCATTTAGGTCTTTTGAATTCTTCATAATTCTCCCTTGTTGGGGGAAAAATGTGTCTTCAAGTTTAGCTTTATAGTGTTGGACAATAAAGAAAAACTTTTAATGTAAAACTTTGGAGGAATGATGACCTCAATGAGGTACGTATGCATCTTTTTTCTACCCTAGCAATCAGAAAGCCTTCTGGATCTTGATAACCATTTTTTTTTGGCTTCTAATTGCTTCTCATGAGCTTTCAGTTCTCTCATGCCGTTGATCTTCCACTATTTAGTTTTCATCAACATGTTCAACCATTGTGTCATCAAAGATTTCACTTTCACTGTTTTATTTCTGATCATAGATTTGAGTTCCACCATTTCATGAAGATTTAGTCTTAACGCACTTTGGCCTTATGCACTTAAGGTCCTCAAAAAGTTTATCCCCCTTGTTTAAAATTTGAAAAAAGAAGATCAACTCTGTACCCCCCCTCTCTGTTTATGAAGGTAGTAGGCTAATATGAGCTTGGGTTTGAGTGCTCCCTCTCTCTCTCTCTAGGGTTAATTTGAACTTTGGTTGGATTAAGCTTTGCTGGGTTTTACGATCAAATGGGCTAGAGTTTGGGTTTTGCATATAATTGATGTTATAAGATTGGGATAAATATTTTCATATATTACCTCTTTGGGTTGGAGGTTAGGATAACTAGGATAACTAGCAAATAGAGACAACAAAATCTATCTTATTCCTATCTTTAGCTGTCTATAATTATGCATGGTATTGGATATATTCATTGAGCTAAGATATTATAGTGTCATAGTTATTCTTTCTCATGGATATAGGCTGGTTGTACTGAGCTACATAAACTTTGTGTCTTCTTTCCCTCTTTTTATATCTCTAATTGTTTTCCATTTTATTAACATTGATCTAATTTTCCTAACAAATTGCTTTATTTTATGATTTTTTGATATTTTGCAGATGATTTTCGTTTGTTTTGTGGTGATCTTGGAAATGAGGTGAATGATGATGTTCTTTCCAAAGCATTTTCACAATTTCCTTCATTCAATATGGCAAGGGTAAGAGTTTTTTGAAATTTCCCTAGGTTTCCTACTGTAGCAACTCTTAAGATCAACAGTTGTCTTGTTGGGTGTATTTGAGCCATTTGAATGTTATTGTTCAGAACTTCAGATGTTAGTATGAAGTGCATGGAGCTGTCAAATTTCTTGTAGAAGTTAAGGTAGGATCTCTGCAGTCTGTATTGCAGTTTGAAACTTCGCAATATGTATATCTTGCAAGATGAAAATGCAAAAATAAGTGATCTTTGTTGATTGGTAATTTTTGATGGCTTACGCTTCAGACTTTCAGTTGTGCAATCAATGTTGAAATTCGAAAAACGGTTTTTGATTTTTAATATTTTTAAAGGCTGTGCAATTAATCCCTAGAAGACTATTTTATTTTAATTTTTATCCCCCCCCCCCCACACACACACAAAATACACTCTGTAAAAAGTAATAAACTGAAATGGATTTTGAGTATTTGAATGTCTATAGAAATTATAACATACAAGATGACGGTTCATTTTAGGCTGCAATCTTCTCAGTATGGGGCATCAATTAGGAGATAGGCACCAGCAAAGATTAAAACACATGTTTTTTATTGGAGAAGGAGGGAGAAAGAACATAGAGGATAAGAGGAAGGAAATATGAAGAATTGGAGAGGAAATTCTTAGTTTAATTCAATCATTCAAATCAACTGAAGTCTAGGTACATTCTTCTACTTACATAAGAAACCATACCAAAACAATATCCAACCAGAAAGGACATAACCAAAAATAAAGATAAAAATTGAAGTAAATGATAGGCATTTTCTGCTAAAATAAGTCTTTTTAGGATTTGTTG
Source organism: Thlaspi arvense (assembly GCA_911865555.2). Lineage (NCBI taxonomy): Eukaryota > Viridiplantae > Streptophyta > Magnoliopsida > Brassicales > Brassicaceae > Thlaspi > Thlaspi arvense. The sequence goes on from CAJVSB020000348.1 coordinate 151,470, forward strand.
TCTTCTGCCCGCCAGCTTTCTCCCATGGTTGAGAAGCACTTGACTATGGAGAGTGAAATTTGAAGGACCTATCATATACCTCAGATTCTAAGGCGTGAAACTCCTTAACAGATATCCAAGATGATGACCCTTCATTAGACAAGATGGCACCAAGCTTCACCTGCTGGGAGATGGTCATTAGATGATCTAGAATAGCTTCAATCCTCCCTTTTGAACTAGAAATTGTTGGGACTTTCAGACTGGGGGACATTTAACATTAGTAGAAGGCAAGGCAGGAGGCTCAGGTGTGCTATTGTAAGGCAATAAGTCCTCCATATTGAAAATTGGACTAATGTTGAATTGATTAGGCATATTAAGAAAGTATCTGATCCAAGTTTTTAGATAATAGCAAAAGGCCTGACACCACAAGCATGCAATTTCTTAAAAGCCTGTTTAGGTGGACATTCAGTGTGAATGCACACTATAAATAATGACCACAAATCCTGGATATGATGGGCAAAAGATTCTGCACGCTTAGAAACTTGAAAATTAGATGGGAAGGGAACAAGATCTAGAGTGGTATGAGGTCTATAACCACAAACACACTCAAAAGGACTCTACTGTCAGACCCATGAACAGAGCTACTCTATGTGAACTTAATAGTAGGAAGAATCTTAATTACCTGCTTTTCCCCAACCACTCACCTAAACAATCATTGACCATTTCAGTTTGGCCGTCTATTTTAGGATGATATGTAGAAGAAAACACAAGATTAGTGCCACAAAATCTCTGAAGTGGCTTCCAAAAGTAACTCATGAACTTAGACATCCGTATCAAACATAATAGATATGAGTAATCTATGCAACTTCACAACTTCACTGAAAAATAATTTTAATAATATGAGAATCATCACTAGTCATATATAATTTTAAAAAATATATATAGATTGTGTGTCAAAGTATACATCTATAGAAAATCATAATGGTTATGGGCATAATGTGTTGATCGACCTTACACTCGACCAAATCATGCTCCTCATCCTCGTTACTGAATGAGGCCTTCCTAACGAAGATGGAGTAGAAAAGTAGCAATTCCTCTAAAGTAGGATTGACTACCACTCATGTACAAAAATGATCTCACTTCAAAGAGGCACTCTCAAGAATAAAACTATTTGCTCTATACACTCTTTGATCTAGTAATAAACAATATAGCACAAAGAATTAGAGAGAGATTGAGAAGGCTTTTGAGGGCTTGTTGTTGTGTACTTCTCCCTTCAATCCATGCTCGTTTTATAGGCAAAAACACCAGGGAGACGTTAGCCTTTGTAGAAGATAAAATCATTTTTCAATAGTAACTTCACATTAGCTCGATTCAAAAATTCAAATAACATGGCTTTGAACGTTTAAAAAATCTTACAAATTTTTTGGATACTCCTCAGTGAGTCTATTTTCAAATGCAAAAAGAATCATTCAATTATCGTGCACCGTTTGAGAGAAATCATCAAATCTTGAATGACATGCTAGACTGTAAAATTGCTTTTGTCAAAAGTTGTTGGCCAAGTTCAAAATTGTCTAGAAATTCGAATTTATATTCAAAAATAACAAATTATATATTGTTGAAAAGCTTATAACGTAGACTTTCATTAAAATTGGATTTGTACAAATTTGACTTTTATATTTTGAGATATTATAAAAATACTATAATATACTCATTTTGTCTGCTGACAGTGCAACTCAGCAGAATGACCCACTTTGAAAAATTATATCTATCAAACTATAAGTGTAAAATGTGCAAATAATATATGCATTTAAGGCTTAGCACGTCTACTTTACAAATAAAATTAATTCAGAATTTTATTTATATTATAAATTATATTTTACTAATTAAAACAAATATCGTGCAGATTTCAAAAATGACTTTTTTCAGAAAATAATATATGAGATTGATATAATAAACTGCTTTAATACAAAAGAATATATATGATGAATTATATATCAAAATAAAGATATTTGAGTGTAGTTTTATATAAAATTGACTTTATAATTTTTTGACTTTTCTATAGTAAGATATAATTAATTTACTACACATATGTCTAATTTGACAGCTTCACAATTTAGTACATATAATGTATGTAGTTAAATAATAAACTTAATATTATAAATTGTCCATATTATTCATTATATAAATATATATAATAATTTTAATTTGTTTTGTCATTATCAAAATAAATATAAAACCTTGAAGCTAACATTTATCTCTCAAATGTTAGATTAGGTCTACCTCTTTCCTTAATAACATCAATATTCTCCATCTCTATATTATCCACTCTTCATATAGCAATATTCCAACATCTGAATGTTTGACTTGAACTTTTCACTTCTTTTTGTAGCCATGCCGATTGATAAATCTTAGATAAGTAAGCTGCGAAACACACCTGAATATGCAGATGGTTTACAAAAATTCCTAGATTTTGCCTTTCAGCATCGGTCTATTGATGGTCGTGCAATCAAGTGTCCATGTCCTACGTGTGGTTTTAAGAGGTGGAAAACAAGAGATGTAGTTATGAAGCACTTGATGATCAAGCCTTTCCCAAAAATTACAAAGTTTGGTATTGGCATGGTGAATAAGAATCCAATGTACCTAATTCCGAGAATATTTACAGCACATATGTCATAGGAGAGGATTTGCCTCCCCAAAATGTTATGGAAACCATGATCCATGAGGCATTTGGGTTTGCTAGGCACAATGTTAATGAATCTGGTGTAGCCAACGAGCCTCCACAAAGAGAAGAAACTGTGAATGAAGGACACAATGAGGTGTACAATGACGATGATACAGAGTTCAATGATTTGCTTAGAGATGGTAATTAAGAATTGTATGAAGGGTGTAGTAAGTATTCAAAATTGTCTTTTCTAGTAAAGTTGTATCACATAAAGTGCTTGTGTAGAATGAGTAATAAAGCAATTACCATGGTACTAGAATTGTTAAGAGATGCTTTTGAATATGCCAAGATTCTTGTTTCATTTTACGAGGCCAAGAAAATCATTAACAAACTTGGTCTCAACTATACCAAGATACATGCATGTCCAAATGATTGTATGTTATATTAGGGTGAAGGTAATGAAAACCTGCAAGAATGTAAAACATGCAATGCATCTAGGTGGAAGGAGAATAAAAAGAAGAAACTTGCCAAGATTTTGCGATACTTTCCATTAAAGCCAAGGTTGCAAAGATTGTTCATGTGCTCTAAAACTATAGAATCTATGAGATGGCATTTGAAGCAAAATTGCCAAGATGGATTGATGAGGCATCCTAGGGATTCTATGGCATGGAAAACATTCAACTTAATGCATCCTAAGTTTGCTGCGGATCCACGAAATGTACGGCTTGGCTTAGCTACTGATGGTTTCAATCCTTATGAAGCCTTGAGTACGAACTATAACATTTGGCCAGATGTCCTTATTCCGTACAACCGCCCTCCTTGGGAGTGCATGAAGCAAACCTCATACATTTTGTCAATGATCATTCCTAGAAAACAAATGCCAGGGAATAACTTAGACGTTTACCTTGGCATCCCTTGGCATTGGCCACCCTTGGCATCCCTTGACATTGCCACCGGCCAACCTTGGCTAGCCATGGCTTTGCCTTGGGAGGCCCCCGGGCACCCGTGGCATGGCACTGGCCACCCTTGGCATCCCTTGGCATTGCCACCGGCCTACCATGGCTTGGCCTTGGGAGGGCCCCGGGCACCCGTGGCATGGTACCGGCCACCCTTGGCATTGCCACCGGCCAACCTTGGCTAGCCATGGCTTGGCCTTGGGAGGCCCCCGGGCGCCCGTGGCATGTGTTAGGAATATGCTTCAGGACTGAAACATGTCCACGTACAGCATATGTTTTTGTTATTTCAGTCTGTTAAATGGTTGTCCTAGTCTTTAGGAAGCAGTTAAGTTTATTTTTAGTGCTGTTGATCGTGGCTTATTTGTAGGGCCATGTTGTTAGTGGTTGATTTTTCCTCTTCCTTTAAATTGTAATGTTTGATGAAATGATGATTGGTGTGTTGTCTTTCCTTCCATATACTTTTCTCAAGTCTATTGTCTTTCCTCTCTAGACCAAAAAACCAACAGCATGGCACCGGGCACCCTTGGCATTGCCACCGGCCAACCTTGGCTAGCCATGGCTTGGCCTTGGGAGGCCCCGGGCACCCGTGGCATGGCACCAGCCACCCTTGACATCCCTTTGCATTGCCACCGGCCAACCTTGGCTAGCCATGGCCTTGCCTTGGGAGGCCACTGGGCACCCTTGGCGTTGCCACCGGCCAACCATGGCTAGCCATGGCTTGGCCTTGGGAGGCCCTCGGGCACCCGTGGCATGCCATCGAGCACCCTTGGCATCCCTTGGCTTTGCCACAATTTTGAGAAAATATGTCTTAAATTTTAAATTCTCTTAATTTATGCATTTGACATGACATGAAATTGAACAAACTGATGAATTATATTGAGTTTTATTTTCAGCTTTTCATACAGCCATCAGGTTCATTTGAATTCATTTAACTCATGATTATTTCATATATTGCATTTCAACTTATTGATTGGAATTTGGCCAATTGTACTAGTATTCAATCTTGATAGTAGCCCTTAAAGCCCACCAACCGTCAAATGAAACAGTCCTCGCACAAGCAAACCTATGCATCTGAAGTAGAGTCAATTTATACAAATAAAATTCATATGAGCAGCAGTACAACTTCATAGTTTGTACTCTCCATTGTTTAGATTTGCTTGCCAAAGTTTGTTATCTGCAGTGGCAAGGTCCAATTGTAAAGTCATGTGAACAAGTTTGCAGTTTCTCTTCAATGGCAGAGCCTAAACAAATCCAAGCCCAGCTTTCTATGTACACAATTCAAAGCTCTCCAAAAGCTGAAAAGGCTGTAGCTGTGTAGAAAGACCAATAACAAGACACACAGCTTGCTGTAAAAGTTCCTCCACTATCTAGGCACTTCAGCAAATCAAATTCTCAAGTTAAAAACCTATTGCACAAGTCTGACACTAGACAGATCTCCAAACCACCATTATTTTAGCTGCACTTGCTATGTAGCCATCCTGAAGCCCCAGCAGGTGCATATAGCAAACTAATCCACAAAGCCCCTTCTCCAAGTCCACAGCTATCTTGCAAACTTAAGTATAGGACAAAGGAAAACAACAAAAGTATTTATGTGTTTGGTTTGGTTTGATTGATTTATAGAAAGAGAAAGAATTGCTACTCTACTAGACCTAAAGGATGCTTATATGCAATTGATCATGGAATCATTGCGTAGCTAGAATTTTGTTGAACACATTGCGTACATTAAGCTCAATTACATCGCGTAATTTCATTCTTCTAAGCAAGAACTTAAGCCTTACGAGCTAAGCAAATCGCCTTCCAATATAATTTTATCATTAGATTTTCCATATAAACAACACTAAGAACCTGATTATCTAATTCAAGTGATAGGAACCTATAATTGCATCTTCTTGCATCATAATATAGTTTGCTTTGTTAAGCAGGGATTTCAAGTGCAACCATATGATTCTTCTCTCTCCTAGACCATTTAGTAGTCATTAGATTCATTAATCCACTTCAATATGGGATAATTTTGTAGAAAGCAATCTAATTTGTCTACCTATCAAATGACATTTATAGGTTTACACTATTTTCAAATTTCAGAACAGTTCAACATATATGACAGTAATTAAAAGAGAAAGACCAGTTTTAGACTAGTAGGAAATTAGACCTTATCATGAATTTTTCCTAATGTACATTAAAGTTCACATATATACTCCTAAAGTGGGTAGCTTCACAACACAGCCATTTGCTTGAAGATTTAATGACCTCCTATATATATTGTCTCATAAAAGTGTTGTGGAATAGTTCCAGTTCAAACGCCAGCCTTAGCAAAATATACAACTAAATGTTGCAAACCATGCAGATATGTCTTACTACTAACTTGGTTAATCCTTACTTTCATATAATCTATGTAAAAGTAGTGTTTACAATGTGTGATTGAAGTGGCAAAAGCTTGCTTCAAACTATAAAAAATGAGGCACCAAGTGAATGAGTTATTATTTTGATGACTAGATACTAGAGCAAAAATTTGAGCAGACTAGTGCGTAAGGATACTCCTGCCACTGCAGGATCTGTGGAGGGTGATATAGATGTACCAAATGCTATGAAGTTTGTGACAAAACAAGTACCACTTTGTCTCTTAGTTAGTAATCTAGAGATGAAACAAGCATCTTAAATTATATAATTTGTTTGTTTCTAATATATGCAAATTAAAAACTGTCCTAATTTTGAATTTGTGCTTCTTATGACAAGGCATGACACTTACTGAATTCTAGGCAATCAGGATATGGGTTTAAAATGCAATTATATGATGCAATCTGTGTAGTTGATAAAATTACGAGCATGGTGGGAGATCATTCAACTGAAATATGGATTTATACCTCTTCTGCACGGGGAAATATCGCAGCTAACTCTTCAGGAATTCTCCCACCTTTCTTATTGCGAATGTAAGCACATAATGCCTGTATTGTGTCGTCGACCTTTTGCTGCCAGTTTGTAGGTGCAGTAGCACTGGCTAAACCCAAGCTCGTACCACCCATTCGTGTGGTGGTGTGTCTGAATGCAAATGAAGGCACCACTCCCAAGCCTAAGCCTTGAACACGGCCAAGGTGCTCTGGTTCGAGTACCACACCAACAACATCATGTGGAGAGGTTTCTGATGAGGTCGATGTACTTTGACTCATATGTTCCTGAATTTTTTCCTACATATATTACAAATAAAAGTAAGCATAAGCTATCATATGAGTATAAAAAGAACAGAAAATTTAAACTATCATTGTCATATTTACCCCAATCTCCCTAGCATCCTCATTCACATAACTCCCATCCTTTCTCTTATGGGTCACACCCCACATTACATCTCGAGTAACATTCCTCCCAGTCACGGACTTCTGAAATTTTGACCATAAATTGTACTTAGTAATTAATATAAGACCCATGGTTGATCAAGTATTAAAACTACCATTTCGTGGCATCTCCTGGCCAAACTCTTAGCACTAGAGGTATGAGGAATGACTTGTTTCTTCCGGATTTCTTGATTTCTCTTACAAATATCCTACAAGTGAAACACATGCCACAAACAATGTTATAATAAAATTTAAACAAATTGCTTATTAAATATATATGATGTTACAATATTAATTAATACCTGTGTTTCAAGTTTTAACCTATAGTCAACAAAATTGGCCCACTGGTCTAAGCTAATGCCTTCAGGAACATTATTGATGATCTCCGTTCTACTCAAGGTTGGGTCATAAAACTCATTCCATAACTTGAGCCTAAATTCTCTACACTTTTTACTAATTGACTGCTTAATATATTGCTTTGCAATGTTTTCCTCTACAGTAAAAAAAAATCGAGTCTTCAAACAAAAACGAAATTAGTTTTCCATACAATCAGTCATTCAAGGTAATTGTCAAATGGACTATTTATGAACATTATACCTTCAAAGCATGATCAAAACAATTGTCAAGGAAATTGGTGGATGCATGACCAAGAGGAGAAGCAAATGGGAAATGCAATAGTATCGGTTGCCATTTGTCCACAAACTCCTGCAAGCAATCCAGCTGCCTCTCCAATAGGTGACAAATATTTGTCAAAATGAACTACGACACGCATTTTAGGAGACAAATTGAATACATCCTTCACCTTCAACTTGCATTCCTTAGTCACTCCTTGTTTATCTTCAACCAAAAGTGTCATTGGTCATTGAAATAATGAATATAACATAAATTGATTTGTACTCTTTTGTGTATACCTATCACATCTACCAACCAATAGTGGTTGGATTGACGACCAACTTTGTGTGTGCAAGGGGCATTGGTAGAAAGGTCCTGGGTAGATGGGGCTTGGGTAGATGGGGCCTGGGTAGAGGAGGCCTGGCTAGAAGAGGCTTGGCTAATAGGGGAAATGGGTCCTGGGGAGTAAGTTTGTGGCGGTGCAATAGAGTCCATTTGAGGGTGAGGAAGTGTATCCAAGGGAGGTACAGTCTGTGAAGATCTCTCACCAATTGATTTGGGTGTGTTCCTAATCCGCTTTTCCTTTGGCATGGCTGAAATTATCTATAGTTGGATATACACTTCCATGAAATTAGTAATCTGCTTAATTGTGGTAAATATTACAATAAGATTTTTGCAAGGTTAGCATAAAAGTATCAATTACAAGAACAGAAATATCCTATATTCTAAAGTTCTTCTCCCATGTTTTGGATTCTCTGAGAACCTTGGGGAATATAATTCATGAGGGCCTATCATGCTGCTATTTTCTGTCTTTATTTTCTCTTTTTTGCCTTCTAGTTTGCCTTTTCAGTCATGAGCTATCTGTAGTTAATGCTTTTTCCATTTCATGCAAATCAAGAATTCTTAAAATCCTATTCCACATACTGCAAATAGAAAATAGACACTTATCCATGTGACTAGAAAGTTTTTAATGTCAGGACATTAATGGATGAACGAATAATGAGGTTCTGGCACCTATGGTTAACAGCTACTATTTTTTTGAGATTTCAGGTTGGAATGTCAATTGATCCGAAACTATCAATTACTTGCAAACTTGAAATTTTACTGTGATTTCAGTTATATTTCTTGGTTTCAAAATACAAATAGGTCTTATGTGCACCAAGACAGGTTGCAATGATTCATGACTTTCTTTGCCCTTGTTATTATTTTATTGTTGTCAAACTAACATATTAATGGCAAGAACAAGCAAATTTCATTTTTAATCACCTCACATTGAACTCTCTTCTGCACCCAACTAGGTTCTTTTATTTTCAACCTACCTGAAAGGAACAAGGATGAATCAACTTAATAGAACATTGAAAGAGTGCTAATATAGAACATTGATCAAGTGCTAATAACATATATGACAGTGTTATATGAATGTGTTTTCCCATTTGAACAAGCAAAATACAAAAAGGGTTCTTTCCATTATGCATTACAACATAAATTACCTTTACATGGCACTTGGTGATAATACTCTTGGTCACTTTGAGCAGGTCAAATAAACTTTTATTTGTTGACTATTCCAACATATATGCATCTTCCCCAACCTGTGTTTCAGCGGTATAGTCACCTATCAAGTCAGCATTTGCATCCTCCCTTAACAATGGTACATTATTAACATCTTCAAAAAATCGACCCAAGTCTTGCTCTGGGCATGGCTCACTCCCACAAAATTCAATATCCTCTCCCACATCATACAAGTCCCTGGGCTTCATATGAACAATAGTATGCCAACCTTTATTCACCGCATCATCAACATAAGACACCATTTGAGCTTGTGAAGCTAAGATGTGTGGATCATGCTCTTCACGATCACTAGTGTGAATTAGTTGTGAAAAATTAACAGAAGTAAAACCCCATGCATCCTTTCTAAATCCCTTTCCCCTAGTAGTGTTCGCCTATTTACATTTGAATAGTGTAACCCTAAACCGACCAAAGTAATTAAGCTCAATGATGTCTTCTAATATTCCATAATATAACAAATCAGCATGCCGTAAGTTTCCATCAACACCACTTGCAACGCAAGGTGTGAAAGAAGTTACAAACACTCCACTATTTTGGGTTTTTAACCCTTGTTCTCGACTAATTGTTCGAAATTTAAATCCATTAATATTATATCCAAAAAATTTCTAGCATGAGGTGTCGGACCTTTTGCTAAAAACTTCAAATCCTCTAACACAGTATCTGAAATGTCTGTGTTTATGATCTGAAGAAGAAGTGCAAACCATTCTTAGTTAAATAGCTTAATTATGAAGTGTCCTACTGACCCTCCACTCTCTTCACTGTCACCCTAAACCCTTTTAGAACTCTCTAGAACCGAAACCTTCTCCCTCTCTACCCCTCTCTCACGCCGTAAAAGCCCTTGCTCTCTACCACCTCATCAAAGTCTCTGGAACGATCTGTAGCTTTTTGTCGCGGCTTCGTTTCTCCATCTATAGGTTCCTGACGCACACAGTCTCTGTTTAGAATCCTACAATCCGGTAGAAATGGAAGAGGATTTTGATATGCCGCCCGCTGACGAGATGAACGACTTTGACATGCCGGATGACAATCCAATCCTGAAGGTTGGAGAAGAGAAGGAGATCGGGAAGCAGGGGTTGAAGAAGAAGCTAGTCAAGGAGGGTGAAGGATGGGACACTCCTGAAAACGGCGATGAAGTTGAAGGTGAAGTATTGTTTGCCGTTCTATTCATTTATTGTTTTATATTATTGTTCAGTTTATTTAGTTTCTCGGTTTTGAATGATTTGTATTAAATTTTCAGTTCACTACACTGGAACTTTGCTTGATGGCACAAAGTTTGACTCGAGCCCTGATAGGGGAACGCCGTTCAAGTTCCCTCTTGGGCAAGGTAAGTGCTTCTAATTATGTTCTCACTGGATATATTGTAATTGGCCTGTGCGAGTTATTTCATTTTTTAATCAACTCTGATGTGAGATGTAATTGATTTTGCGTGGTGAAATAACAATCTAGCACACCTGTATTAAATTCTGCACAAGGTTCCAAACATGTCCAGAGATTTTACAACCATTCAAATATGCCAAACTTTCTGAGAGGGAAGAGTTGGGATGTTCTAGCGTTATCCATCCAAGATAAATTGATAATTTCTTTTCTTTTTTTTTACAAGGTTAATATTTTAGGATTATCTAGGAAACTATATTTTTTATTTTGAATAAATCCGCACGCAATTGAGAACAGCTTCTTTATTTGGTAGTGGCGAAGTCACTTTCCGAGGTCACTAGTGAAGTCTTCTTTAAAAGGCATGGGTTTTAGGATGGCTGATTTCTCTTGGACCTGTGCCTTCTCTGATGGATTTAAGGCTTTAAAAGCATGCTTAGAGTTTTATTTCTGCACGTTCGAGGTCTTTGTTTTACCGTGTTTAACACTTCTCTTGCTCTCACAGTCGAGTTGGATAAGCTACCGAAGCCTTCTTCACCCTCTATTATACTATCACCAGGCGATGCATTCTCATCAACTGCCCATCCTTTAAAGTCGAATAAACGAACTCGACTTATTTTGAGGTTAGTAAATTTTAGTCTTCATTTTAAGTTTAGGAGTTAGGTTTTGATTCTGTACTTGTCTAATATTATGTGTTAATAACTGTTTTTTATCGATTGGTTTTTTTAATATTTTGTTGGTTTATTAGATGTCTAGCCAAATCGAAATTTTTGGAGCAATGGGTGATGAAAAGTTTTACTGGACTACAAACGAGGAGATGAGGTTCCTCGACCTCGTTGTTCTGGAGGTGAGGCAGAATAATCTCACTTCTAGCACATTCAATAAAACAACTTGGTTAAGGATACACGGCAAATGATTGTGAATTTTGGAAAAGTTTATACTGTACCGAAATTGATGGCAAAGTTTCGGAGATTCAGAAATAAATTTAGAGTTCTTGAAAAATTAATTGCGACTCCTGGCATGAGGTGGGATGAATCGAATAACAAGGTGGTAGGATCGGATGACGATTGGCGTGATGCTATTGCGGTAAATTCTTCTGCGTACATAAGTTAATGTTATTTTTAATTTAATTTGAAGATGTACTATTGAATTTTTTTTTTTTTTTTTTTGCATAGGCAAATAAGGAGTTTAGACAATTTCGTAATGGGGGTTGTCAATATTTCAATTTGTTTAAAGAAATTTTTGGCACCCGCACCGCTACCGTTGCTGCCGTTGTCGCCGACGCCACTTGCCAAATGGTGCAAACGTTCACTCAACATACTGTTATCTCGAAGCAAAACCAATTAGAACTGAGCCTTCTGGCAACAAGTGTGTTGAGGAGGATGCTAGACTTTCTTCCCATTCTGTAAATAATAATAATTTATCTCCTTTTGAAATGTGTATAGATATTTTACAAACTATAGAGAATGTTTCTAGTCAACAATTTTTTAGAGCTATTAGAGAATTTAGTGCTAGTGAGATGGCCATTATTATGTTTTTACGGTTGACTGATAGGCGTAGGAGAGAATGGCTTGATACTCTTAGGGATTCTTAATTTATATTTGTTTAGTGTAAACATTCTTTAAATTGTGTAAATTTATTTTTTATTATATCCTAGCTCCAAGCCTGGTTCACTATTTGTAATACAAGGTGGATTTCTTGCCTTCATATGGAAGGAGTCTAGGGCTGTTTTTAACTTTGCAGAGGCTTAATTTGGCAGAGCTTTTAAAGAAAGGTGTAAGGGTGCCTGCTCTACCTCCAATTGCTAACTTCTCATATTTGACGAAGTCATACTCTAATGTGTTTGTTGGGTTCTCAAACACCTCAAATTGTCCGTCTTCACCAAGGTTTGCATTTATCAACCCATATATTAATGTTTATAAGTTTTTTCTTCTCATGTATATGCTAAACTTCTTCTTCTTCTTTCTTTTTTTTTCTCTAATGAATTTTTTATATCATTGTCTTTCATCAGTGCTTTTACATTTGTATGTAACTTTATGAAGCTGGATAACAAATCATCATTGAGAAACTATCATAATTTTTGAGGACTATATCTTCTTTCTTAAGTGAGGACAGGTTGTGTGCAACTCAAAGGATGCTCCATCCTAACCTGGGCATTTGGGTTGAATCATGAAAATAGCCTCTTTGAATGTAGAGGTAAGACTGCAACATCTACCCCTCAGATGGTGGAGTAGTAAAAGCTTCATGAAGTGCACTATCATTATATTCTAGTTAGATGGTTGGTGAAGATAGATGCTCTAGTTGATTCTATGCTTGGTTCAGGGACTATTTTAAACTTTCTAGTTTTGGGCCAATTAGTTCATCATAAGCTATACTATGCTTTGCTTAGCATTGTTTGCGGAAGTTGCTACCCTCAAAGACCAAGCCAACAATGAACAGTAACCAGAATCAAGATTGTGTAAAAACTAAGTGGAAACAAGATCAAAATGAGAACTGATTGATTGAATTGAAGAAAATACAAATTAATTCTAAGAAGAATCAAAGCAAGAATCTCACAATGATCTTTTAGAATTCCGGGTCCTTTTTAGAGCAATGACTTTCTAATACAAGATTAATTCATATTTGAAAAACTACTCTCTAACTTGACTTTCTAGTCTATTTATATGTTAGTAACTGCTATTAATTTGCTGGAGCTGCTAATTGTTTGATCTGGTGTAGTGAGATTCTTGCTTTTATTCTTCTTAAAATTAATTTGTAGTTTCTTCATTTCAATCAATCAATTCTTATTGCAATTCTTTCCAATTTGCAATTGGTTATCAAACCTAGCCTCAATGCAGTTTTACTGGTTATTTCACCTGGACTACCATAGTCAATATACCACATTGGTTTTAACTATTCAAAATATTAGGTGAGGTCAAAGTGTCATGTCTGCTTCTCTATTTTTGAGAACAGGTAACTAGTCCAGATGATGATTAGAAGAGTTGGAATGAATCAGGTTTTTAGATGTATTGCTACTAAAATTAATGGGCGCCAATTGAAATTGAGGATAGAGGTTAGTAATGTGGTTGTTAATGGTGCAAAAATCGCTATTAAGGTATAAGGCGCATCAGTTGCAGTTGAAGTGCCTTGGGCTGCGTCAGCCAAGGTGACTTCTGTTAGGTGCACACCTAGAGTGCTATAGCACAAGGTGTGAGGTTGAGGCGAGGTGTGCCTTCACAGATCTGAGAATATTTTTGGCCTTTTCATGATTGAAACCAGGTCATCATGGTATTGTTGGGTTAGTGAATGCGCCAGGAGTTATGGAATGGACCAAGAGAACGTTTGGACTACCTGAATTGCTAAAAATCAAACCCTAAAAGTATCAATCAACTTCTACTACTTGGTTTTTGACTTCATTTAGAGCATCAACTTCAAATTGGACTTTGATTTCCAGATCCAACTTCAATTTTCAGCATTGACATCAACTTTTGCTTGTTATTTGATTTCAACTTCTACTTTTGCTTGTGCTTCAACTTCCACTTTTGCTTCGTCTCCCTAGGCTTCAACTTGTGCCTCTCCTCTAGCTTTGACTTCTACTGCTTCTTCTTGAGCTTTGACTTTTACATCATCTCCAGCTTTGACTTTTGCTTCTTCTCCTTCAACTTTGACTTCTGCTCCTATTTATGCTTTGAATTTGACCTCTGGTTCTGCTTATACTTTGTCTTTTCATTCAGCCTCTCCTTTGATTTTGTCTTCGACTTCATCACTTTACCTGTAACTTATGTCTTTCTTTCACTCCCCAACTTTCGTTCTTTCAATGATCTTTCTCCAAATATATATTTTTTCTGAAAAAGTCTGAATATTTGTTTAATTTCAATTTTTTATGTAAGTTTTTAATTTCCCAACATTTTTCATAATTTTAATGTTAATCACATGCCTTATAACTATATCGTATTCCCTAATATTCAATTTAAAATGTTTTGATGGCTTATACCATGCAGTTTGGACTTTGAATGTGCTTGGTTTGCTAATTATATGTTTGTCATGCGTGTTTCATATGTTTGAAGCCTTAAATGTTTATGTAGTCTCATGATATGCAGAATAATAGAAAATATCCCAGAAATTATCTAACATTCGCCTTAATTCCTAAAGGTGCACTCTTCACGTTGCACATTGTGCCCAGACTCTAGGGAACCTTTGGGCCTTGATGTACCTTGAGCCTTTAACAACTATGGTCAATAGGTCAAAGTGCAATACATCCTTATTCTGGGTGTATTGGGATTTGGATTCTGTTTTGACTTTCTTGCAAGTAATTGAAGTAAAATCCTGTCCTGGCCTAGTACAGTCGTGGTACCAGCATTCCACCATTACTTTCGACTTTTACTAGCTTAGAGTCGTAATTGCTATGCCTCACTTATTTATATGAACTAGCTGATCTTTCCACTCAGACAAGTAGCTGAAATTTGGCCAGGTTGGTTGTATTTGAACTTTGGAATGTAATTTAGTGTTGTTTCAAATCTTAAGTTAAATTGCTAGGACTTGAAAGAGAATATTAACATAATACTTATAATTGCATAAAATAGTTATTCTGGACAATAGAATGGCCTTTAAAATTTATCTTTGATAGCTTTAACTATTTTACATTATTTGTGGATTCGTGGAAATTACTTTGTTCTGTCACTAATGATTATGTGTAATTGGCCAATGAATTTTGCTGCAAAGGAAATTTGTATGTGTCCTTCTCTATCTGATTAGATGGAGCATAGTTTGTGATCTTTATCCCGTGTGGAATGGAATCACTTGGTTTTCTAATGTACAATCATTGCAGTTCTACTAGAATTCCTAATTCAAGGTGGTAAATTGAAGTAGGGCTGGTGCAGGACAAGGAGGAATTACAGGAAGAGTAAGAGATAGAATAACAGCAAGAAAGAGGGGGAAGAACCAGGGTAAAAGTAGAGATAGATCAGCATAAAGGTTCGGAGGGAGCACCAATGGAGAGAGAAGATAAGAGAGAGAACTCAATATCCAATTCAATTCATCCACACTTGAAATCCATTTACATCAAAAACTCCAATATAAAAGGGAAGACACGTATTCAAAAATGCAAATATGATTATTTATTTATTAAATGATTAAAGAAGAAAGGTGGCTGAAATAACGGAAATTGTGCTTGGTCGATTAACGGTTCAACATTGGGTTTATGTCAAGGGGATTGACCAGGTTGAGATTGGATAATATGTTAAGATGAAGAAGAGAAGAGAATAGAATGCTGAAGAAATTAAGAGAAAACAGAGAAGATATAAGTATCCAATCACCAAAAAATTGAGTGCAATAATTGAAATCTGCCCTAAACCTATTCCCAAAGGAATTGTAGGAAGTTTGACTTCATGAATAAATATGACCTACTCCCAACAGAGGCTAGATTTCACAGTGACACATGGAATGCTTCAGAATTTATAATGGTTGAAGAACAGGATCAGTCTGCCATTGGATCTGAGCTTGATATGTCTATAAGAGGAACCAACTTAAAACTCAAGGTCCTCTAGTGTGAATCAAATGATGCAATCACAAGAACGGTAAGAAACAAAGTTGAGAATTCTAGTATGGGAATTCTCTTATTCAGAAGTCTTCTAGGATTTAAGGAGGCCTCCTATAGTAATGTTCTATTCTCAACTTATCTCATCTATACCATACATTAATAATCAAGCATGGCCTAAAATTTTTAACTAAATATGACTTATTGATAAATTAAATTATTGAAATCAAAAGAAAAAAATATTGGATTAATAATGCATTTAATATGTACATATAGGTTATGATAAATAAAAGATGTAAAAAAAAATATTAACTCGGGCATTGCATGGGTAAACCTCTAGTATTTATTGGAGTGTTGGTTAAATACTGATTTGATTGGTTGTCTATAAGTTCTAAAGTGATTTACCTATTAAGTGTATTTTCATGGGTAAATTCAGCCAGAGGAACCCATACCTCCCCCACTTTTAAAAATTTTTTTAGGACCATGCAGAAAATAATTTGATTCTAGGACTCAAAATATTGTATTTGCTATTCATTGTTCATTTTTTCCCTCTGGACTGACCCTCTCTAACACAGAGTTGACCTATGACCTATTTTCTTTTTCCTTCTCTCTCCCTCTCTCTCTCTCTCTCTCTCTGTGTGTGTTTTTCCTTTTTGTTCTTTTTCCTTTCTCAATGACTGAATCTCCTTGCTGTCTATCCTAGACCTTCCTGACCATCTATGTCACACAATGTCTCTGGCAAACTTCACCATTCTTGCAGTTCATAATGTCCACCATTCATTTCCTTTTTGCTTTCAGTGATGTTGACCACTGTTCCTCTGCCTCCAAACCCAGTTTCTACCCTCTGCCTTTTTGGTTGCCATATGCTATTCTAGTCCCATCTACAACATTTTAATTACAAGTCTCATTACCTTCCTTGATCATTGTCTGTTCTTTCCATGTTTCCATCTAAATTCTAATGAGACCAAAAAGCAACAAAACAAAATAAAAATCAGATTTCCAAATAAGCAAACTCAATGCCCAACCAGAAGCCTTCTTGCCTTGTCTTCAGATCTGTCCAGCAAATCCTAATGCAGTGTAATCCTCAATGCAATTCACCTTTGAATTCCCTGAATCAACCTCATGAATGCCACCAATCTCCTTCTCCACCATCTTATGACACCAGAAGCCATGTGGGGGGGGGGGGGGGGAGGGGAATTGGTTTGAAAGGAGCAATGGCAAAGGAAGTGTGGATGGAAGGCACTGGGGATTTGTAATGCTGCTATAACATTAGGTCTGCTGCCTAAGGGGACCAGGGGACTTGATAAGTGAATCTACTTTCTATAGTTTTAAGCTCTACTTTCCGTCATTGAACACATGTTTAATTATTTGTTAATTGGTTTGAAAGGAGCAATGGCAAAGGAAGTGTGGATGGAAGGCACTGGGGATTTGTAATGCTGCTATAACATTAGGTCTGCTGCCTAAGGGGACCAGGGGACTTGATAAGTGAATCTACTTTCTATAGTTTTAAGCTCTACTTTTCGTCATTGAACACATGTTTAATTATTTGTTTCTCTTGAAGCCGTTGACAATAGAATGTGAAGAAGCCTTAATAATTTATATACCATCTATTGCAAAGGATTAGCTACTTAGTAACCCCTCTTTTAGTTTCCAAAAGCATAATCTGTTGAATGAACTCCCAATGTAGATGGGATAAGTTAATCTATTTTTAAATCATAAGACATAGAGAGCAGTTTAAAAAATATATAAAAACATATATTAGTATATAATGGTTAATAATAAATAAAAGTGATGCGGAATGGAGGCATTGAAAATATTTAATCATTAAATCTCAAGAGATACCTTGGAATCCACCAAGAGATAATCGGAATCCACTGAATACACAGAATCTACTCTATGATTTTATAAAATATCAATAATTCAATCTCACAATTATTTTACAAGAGGCTGCAAGGAAGCTATTTATAATGGAAAAGAAACCCTAAGCAATAAAGAAACCAAATCACTGGGAAATCCTGAAGTACAAGGAAACTAAATCTTAAAAGACAAGGAAAAGAAACCACAAGATATCTAGAATCCTAAATGCAAGGAAACTATAATAAAATAAAATACATATAACTATTTAAACATCACGGCCTAGTTGTTTGGGCTTTTGATGGTCTAATTGGTCTAAGAAGTCTTAGGTTGTTATTCCACATCAAAATGAGAAGATGAAGAGTTGACAATCACAACAGAAATAATGAGACCATTTGCTCATGTAGAAAGGCTCTTGCATGAAAAGAGCATTTTACTAAATAAAATATCATGGCCTCCTTTAGTATTATAATTATTCTTATACAATAGTGAACAAGCATGTGGATGAGCTATGGTTGTGGAGGCAGTTGTTAGAAATTTGTCATTTAATATTAGAACTACAAAATTGCCTTCTTTGGTTTGTTGAGTATGCATTGTTGGTATCAAGGATCTATGTGATTCTGAAAAAATGAAAATGCAAATTTATATATGAATGGTGTTTTAAAAATTTAACCCTGGGGAGTAATTACAACAAAAAGAAGTGAGCTGTTTTTTTTTTCTAAAAAAGGAAGTTTAATATTAGGGAATATAATATGCACATGTAAATGTGGCCATTTGGCATTAGAATCTCATACTGACAAGCTTTACATTCTATCGAGGTAAAAAGACATACATTAGATATCTTTTTCCTTTTGGAAAAACACTTTCTGTAGCAGTAGTACGAAAAGTAAAGAAAGTGTCGGGATGGATTGAATTGTGAGAAAAATACGAGCCTGTAAAACAAAAGTTGATATTACCTCAAAAATGGCCTTTCTTTTATATTTTCACTAACAAGTTGGATCTTACTAGTTCCAATTGATGAGTAAATTGTAGGCTTTTTTTATGGCTGATCAGCAATAGGAACAATGAATCCGATGCATGGCGATAATTTCTTAGAGCCGCCTTCGGCCGGATCATCACTCAGGCCCAACCCCGGTTTGTTTTTTTGAATACGACTTTTGAAAATATAAAAAATTTAAATTTTTTTTGTTTTACTTCTAATTCTTACAATAGATAATCTCAAAACCTGAATTATTATATATGATATTGTAATTTTTTATATTTACATCTTGCACATTATTTTTCTAAATCCGAAAGTGTAGTATTCATATTACATTATTTTCATTATTATTTGTTGAATATTATAATTTATAACAACAACGAATACTTATTGATATATATAATTTAGATTTAAAAAATTAAAAAAATCTTAGTAGAAATTATCTATTCTAATATCTATTATATTATATATGTTAATTCTTAAAATTATTTTTATAGTCATTAAAATTTATTTTTAAATACTTTTTTGAATGACATGTTTGAAATTAAATTACATATTTATCTATTTATTTTTATAATTAATGATGATATGTTCATCATTCTTTGTAATCACTTCTCATATGTTTTATATCTTTTTTTAATAAAGATCATGCCTTTTTAATTTTAATATTAAAATAATGTATTCAAAGTTTGAGAAATTACGAGTAAAGGACATGTCACCCCTCCCGTTTACTTTTCTAATATATTTTTTTATATTTTTACAATTTTGGTGAAGTTTTTTAATATTATAATAATGTATTTAAAATTTTTAATATTTTCAAGGATACCACTCCCTTTGTTTCGTTTTCCTTGTCATTATTTTTTATATTTTAATGTACCTTTTTATTCATTTTTTCATGTCATTATTTGTATTCTTTTTTCGATGTATGCCTTGACTCGTTTTCCGTGCTATTACCTATATTTTCTTTTTCAGTGCGCCTTTTTTTTTTTATAGCCTGTCATGTCCTTTTAATTAGAATTAATAAATTTTAAAAATTTTGAATCATTTTCCTTGATTTTCCCGAGAGCGAAGCTACAGTAATCCTCCCGCCTAGGCCAATTGTTAATAGATCATTAAATCGTTAATACAAACACGTCTTTTCCATTTCATAGAGTAAAAATTGTCGGTTGATCAAATTTTCAAGTCCTCGTATTTGCAAACTAAAACTAGCCATAGAGCTCCTTGTTGAGATAATTATTTGAAATAATTATCTAATTAATCAAATTATAATTATCTTAATTAGGATTTGATTTTATCTTTTAAGATTTACTAGGATTAGTTTTCTTATAAATAAGACTCTATGTAAAACATTCAAAGTGTGGAATAAAATTTGAGTGTTATTTTTCCATCAGTGGTATTAGAGCCACTCCTTAGAATCCTTTTGCAGTAAGGATCTAAGTAAACAAATTAAGAGTTTGAGGGTTCAAAATCTAAAAATCCTTCTGCTGGAAAGACTTACGTGAAGAGATTGACAGTACAGAGACCTGAACTTGAATAAGTTCAGGGACTAGAGTGAAAATCCAGAGAGTTGAAGGCCAATTTGTTGAAGCAATTACTTGAGGGACCAAATTGCAATTTGGTCATCCCCTATCTTGAGAAACCCTAGCCGCTGCCATTGCTGATCCAGATCCAAAGTAGACGGTGTCGATCTAAAGTAGACAGAACATATCCGAAGTAGAATAGAACTAATCCGTTACGATTCGAAGCAAACGGAGCCGATCCGAAGTAGAACAGAACTAATCCGTATCCAACAGATCCGAAGCAGACTAGAACCAACTGCACCAGTCCTAAGGAATTGGCCTTGATCCGAACACCAGTTCGACGCCGGAGAAGACAATCTAGTCTGATAGAACAAGACCGATCCGAACAACCAACTACAATAGATTCGACTAACCAGAACTCATCTAGATTTGAAACATCAAAGTTCACTAGAGCAGAAGTAGTAGCCCGACCTAGTCAGAAAACCTGAAACACAACCTGAATCTGCAGAAGCCGAAACAACTCCAGATTTCCAAATCCATCAGATCTGAGACGCACAAACTCAATAGATCAACTCGGCCATTTGCAGATCTTGTTCCAGTCCTTTTAATTAGAATTAATAAATTTTAAAAATTTTGAATCATTTTCCTTGATTTCCCCGAGAGCAAAGCTACATAATCCTCCCGCCTAGGCCAATTGTTAATAAATCATTAAATCGTTAATACAAACACGTCTTTTCCATTTCATAGAGTAAAAATTGTCGGTTGATCAAATTTTCAGGTCCCGTATTCGCAAACTCAAACTAGCCATAGAGCTCCTTGTTGAGATAATTATTTTTTTTACGAAAAAGATATTCATATTGATATTTTTTTTTGGTTACTCATGTATTGATAATTCTTTTTTTGGGTAATAAAAGGTCCTAGGCCCAAAAAAGCTTAAGTAAGAATTGCGAGAGAGTAATCATTGCCAATTTGACTATTTTGTTATCCTAAGTGCTTGGTGGTTCAAAAGAAGGGAAAAAATGGTGCTGTTTCGTGGGTGAGGGGATTTGGGCTTTGGGCCTGAGCCCATCCTTTTTATCTTAATAGGGAGATGGATGTATTTTAAGCCCCCCATTCAGATATTATCATCTATTTTTAATTTTTACTCACAAAATTATTTTACATAAATGGTTAATTTTGAGTTTACATAGTATAATTCAATTTTTATTAAAGGTCAAATAAAAAAATATATTATAATATATTTTTCTATTGACAAATTAATCAAATTACAAATGAGAATAGGAATGGATAAGGAGATGGTCATCTCCAATTGTCTTCGGCATTATTTAGAATTTTTTGTAAGACTATTTAATCTCGTCACTATTATATTAGGCTAACAATTAGGAATATCAACAAGGTTAGTGTTGGAGGTGGTAGTTGTACAAAGATACTCATAATTATAAATTTTTATAATGAAAAATTTCATACTTATAATTTCTAAGTACCATTATAGGCCCCAATTAAGACTTATGAAAACTTTGAAATGGGTTAGCCTCACTTCTCTCTAAACGTTTTCTATTAGAAAAGAAAAATAATTGTAGTTAATACCAAGTGCACTAATCATAATCATTTTTTTATAATAATTGGTTATAAGCTCATAAAAAAATTATTTTTTGTGCATTGTCAATTAATAATTATTAAAACATTATATTGTGGGCTTTTACCTTTATTCTAGGTTTAAATTTATTTTGTGGGCTTTTACCTCTATTATGGGCTTCAGGTTGTTAAATTAACCCAAAATTCAATTGGAAAATCAAAAATGTTTTTTTAGGAGTTGAATTCATGGCTTTTTGATAAATTTTACAAGTGTCATATTATTTTAGCTAAGTTTTAAGTTCCACTATCAATTAAAAATTACTAAGACAATATATTATGGGTTTTAATTTTGTTATGAACTTAAAAATCTTTAAAGTGTGCTTTTACCTTTATTCTAGGTTTAAAGTTATTTTGTGGGCTTTCACCTTTATTATAGGCTTCAAGTTGTAAAACTAGCCCAACATTCAATTGAAAAATAAATATTGTTATTTAGGTACCTATCAATTCAAAATTATTAAAAACAATATATTTTGGGTTTTAGCTTTATTATAGGCTTGAAAATCCTTATTATGAGCTTTTACTTTTATTTTGAGTTGCAGTGGATACAAAATTTAAAAGTGAGTAAGAGTATTCTAAAATAATTATATAAAATATATACTTATTACCAAAATGTTCTGGACACATATGGCCCTTCAACTTAATGTGGTTTCACTAGAACCGTCGATAGATTGGATTTTAATCCGGATTTGATCTAAATTCGATCCGAATTTTAGATTCTTTAACCGATTAAAATGTCTGATGGATTAAATCCGATTATAAATATTTGTAATCCGAAATAAGTAAACCAGATATAGAATTAAGTAATTCAATCCGTTAAAAATCTGAATTTAAATATTTAATAATATTTTTTATTTAATTAATAATCATATATATATTAATAAATACTTTTATATATAATGTAATATATATGACATTATAATTAATAATACACTAATTTGTATTTGTGAGGCATTTTATTTAATAGAACAATGTATATTTCTTCTAAATTATTCTATAATATTCTTCTACTTTCTTTAATTTTAGTTTTTCTAGTAAGTATTATATTTAATAATTAATTACTTTTAAAATTTCATGAAACACTTGAATAAATTGATTACAAAATTTTCTAAGTTCTAATTATAATACAAATAAAACTTGATAATTTTATAAAGTATTAAAATCTTATCATAATTTTTATAATATATTATATACAAAAGTTCTTCTTCATCATTCATAAATAACAATTTATTTCTGAATTTTATTTATATTTTAATAAAATCAAAATAATTAAACATAAATCTTACATGAATTTTTATCATTCATAGATAACAATTTATTTAATTTTACATATCTTTTACTTGTTAATTATTTAATTTTAATTATTGTTAACTTTTATTCGGATTGGGTTTTGGATTTTTATCGATTCAGATATGGTAATAATAAGTAAAAATCTTATACGATTTCAGGTCGAATTTAGATATACATTAATAACCGGATTCAAATTCAGATCATCCTGATTTGATTCAAATCCGACCGTTTACATATCTAAGTAGGTTCAATCCACCATTTTTGTGCTTGAAGTTGTTTGGTAGACTTTGACTGCCACTATGGGCTTCAAGTTGTTAAATGGGCCCAATATTCAATTGAAAATATTTTCTCATTTAACTAACTGCTAATTAATGATTATTTAACGATATTAAAAAAGATGTAAAGATAATCCAATTTTACATACTTTGATTACTCATCTAATTAAATATTAGAATATTATTTGATTCTTTTATTTTTTAAATTATAATAAGCTATCTTTTAACTTAAATAACATTTAGCCATTCTTATTTTGACATTTAAATAAAAATGATAAATTATTTTAAAAATTAAAAATAATAAAATTTTAAATTATCAAAAAATAGAGGGGCATGATATAGAAGGTCAAAACCAAGATATTATTAAATTAATACACGCATTTCTCTTTTTTTGGACATTACACGCACATGGGCGGCCCAAGCCATTTTATTAATCCAGTGGGGCCATTGATTGCTAAGCATATGTGGCCAAGAAAGAGGCATAAGACCCCAGCTGTTCTCATCAATCAAATTAGAATTCTAACCTTGACCCGCTGTTAATAAAACCAACATGCTGACACCCTCCAAACCAATAAAATATAAGCCCAAAAAAATACAAAAAATATTTATTAAAACTATATCACGTATATAAAAAAATAAATAAATATACAATTATAAAATTATTAAATAAATTAAATTTTTAATTAGAAAATAGGGTAGTAGCACACATGTATATACATCCATGAATCAAGAAGGCATCTGCATAAGCTGATGCCAGTAATAAAAATTATATTAATAATCTAATAAAAAAGAATGCTGATGCAACAGTATTAGGAATGAATTAGCACTTCACTGCCTTATTACTTTTAACTGTAGTTAAGCCAATAATCCTCATTTGTGGGGGTATTAAACCAATTGTGCATAGCAAAATTTCTTATGCTTTAAACATTACGGTACTTGGACGTAACCAAAAAAATAAAAAAAATGAAAAACAAAAGCAAAAAACAAAAACAAAAACAAAAATCATTATGGTACTTGCCAAAGTGGAAAGTGCGAATACAAAGCAAAGAAAGCATAAAATCTAATCTTCTTCTAGTGTGTCGGATACTTCCAACTTCTGCTTTCATGCTTGAGGAATCATGGCTCCAGCTCCTCCTGTTTTCATGCTTGAGGTATCAAGGGTATTACCTCTCTCTCTCTCTCTCTCTGTTTTTTTTCTTTGGGTAATGAAAAGAAATTGCAGGCAAGTACAAATTGCTTGTGCTGAAAACTCGTGTCAATGCACACAAGTTCTTATAGAGTTAAGAAATCTATAGAAATTCAGATACAATTAGTTGTAAGTAAGACTGGAATCATTGCAGAATGATTAAAGACTGGAATCATTGCAGAAGTGAACAAATATAATTTGCTCGGGAGAGGTACACAGGAAAAATTTCTATTATAAACATGTGAACCAAGATACACGGAGAATTGGACTATAATGTTAGATATTTGTACAACTATCGGTTCTCTAATTGAATATTACCTTTCAGCAACATTACTCCCAAAATAATCACTATTGATACTATGAGCTCATGGCCCCATAAAAACATAAAGTTAGAAGTCCAGATTTACCAGATTGTGTAGGATTAAACCATTGAAACCATGCTTAAAGATGAACAAATGCCCCTTCTAACAAGGAAGAGATCTGATCCCTTTTGGAGGTTTGTAAACTTGTTTCTTTGCCACAAGTTAAATCTGGAAAATTCAAGTTTTGGGGCTTGGATCAAAGAATAGATCCTGAAATGATAAGCTTGTCACCAAGGACATGCATTGATTCATTGTATCCCAAACAAAATGCACATGAACTAAATATTACAAAACAGCAATAGTTAGGATCATCCATAATCTCCAAAAATTTGTTCAGATATTGCTGGACACTCAAACAGATACAGAAAAAGTAAGTAGGAATTACTGGTTTCAGGTTGATGAATGTTAAATCGATCACCATCCTTATGGTTAAGGGATTACCTTTTGTGTTTGCCAATAGTAATAACTGGAGATTCAAAATATTTTTTTTTCAATAACTATAAATAAGAGACTAGGGATCAACCATCAAAACCAAGTCCTTTAAGCAAGTCCATACATTCACTTCCTCTTTCCTTCTATTAGTAAAGAAAATATCAAATTTGACATTGCCAGAGATTTCGAAGGTTGCAAACTACTAGTAGTATAGTTAACAATCAAATCATATTCCTAAAAAGTTAGACGATGAGACAAATGAATTCAAATCTTACACTTAATGACCCCTCAATTATTTACATGAAGAATTTCCAGCTGTCCTTGGATTGAATTTTTCTGCATCTGGCTATTTCTTTTCAGAATTAGAAGACAAGTCAAAGACTCAGAGTTTGTTTAACCTCCGGTTCCACTAGGATAGTCTTTTCTTAAGAAGGACTTAACTTATGCAGATACAATCCAGAAGGACAGGGAGTGCAACACTATTTTATAGAAGTTCATTGAATAGGCATGGCATTTGGACACAAACAAGTTTATACAAAAAGGAAATCATCTATTCACCACTGTTTTCTGTTGTCTAATACATGTGGCCGGAGGCACTCAAGTTCAAACCTGTACAGCCAAAGATAATGATTGACACGCATACACACGTGGGTACACACATTGCATAGAAATTAAAATTTTTACCTTTAAAATGAAAAAATTTTAATGTGTTTGCTCTTTCTTAATTTTACAGCTATCCTGCATATCTCAATCCTCATCTGCAATCCCCTCAAGGAAGTGGAGGAGGACCAGCAACTCATGGTCTGTTCAAACTTAGCTTGAATTATTCATATAGGTAGTTAGCTAACTAAAACCAGCTTTAAAACTACAGGAGGTTCAGTAAACTTGTAAAAAATGAGCTTGATCCAGGCAATGTTGGGCTAATCATCTCATAAGCTGCTTGATGTTTTGAGGAATAAATATAATACAATTTAGCATGTTAATTAACTTGATTTTAATATGACCATATGATACATATATTGTCATAAAATATATATATATAGGCCTGAGTTTGAGCTCATAAACTCCTGTACTCCTTTAAGTTGTGCTGCTCAAGCTTATAAACCTTCACTTGAGCCAAACTTGAAAAACATAGTTATAAACTCAAGCCTAAGCTCAAACACCAACCTACACATATTTAGCCAAACAGAGCTTGCAGCATCAAAAGTTCAAGTCATCTCAATCCATTCTCAACTCCACCCCATTGTTTAAAATTTTACTTGTACCTCTAACCTATTGAAGTTTTGTTAAAAAAAAACCTCACTCTTTGAGGTATCTGGGAAATGTTTTTGATAGCCTACAATCTCCTACACTAAACAAATTGCACCAATCTCATTTAGTTGACGAAACCTCGCATATGTAAGTATATAGGGAATATTAAAATATACAAATTGCAGTTCTTCACTCGTTATAAAAAAAACTAAATATATAAAAAAACGCATCCAAATGAAAATAGGACAAATAAAACTAGTGATTCTGAGTGAGGGAAATTACTAGTGATTTTGACTTCACAGAAATGAGTTAGTTTGAAATATGATCCCACGAATTATCCTTCCCTTGGAGGTAAATATTGGCCTGTCAGGAAAGAGAATAACGAGTTACAAAATACACACTAGTTCGGGGTAAACTCTCTTTAATTGCTCAACAAAACTTAAGGAAAGAAAAGTAATTTCATATTTTGAGACATTTATATGAATCTTTTATTTAGCCCATGTAGCTAGCCTCCTGAATCAACCAAGTCTAGAGCACAAATTTGTCCAGGTTGAGATGATCACTTCATTCTAGAAAGCTTAAATATACTAGATAAGATCTAATTTATTTCAGTATATAACAAATTTATACCAACAGATAGATTTATAGAAATAAAAGAAAGAGAATAAAGTACAAAAAGAAGATCTGAAAGAAAAATGAAGAACAAGGGCCTGATTTTTTTTAAGAGAACCCATTGCCAAAACTGTAAAATTTCATTTTATACTGCTATTTGTAATTCATAACTATCTTAGACCAAAAATTGTAGATACTATGCAGAAACACAGACCTGCAGTGCTCATCTTGTCAATTAATTAGGAAGAATGCATTACATATTCTTACTCTTTTGCTTCTCAAACTCATTTGAACAAAAAAAAAAAAAAAAAAAAAAAGAAGAAGAAGAAGAAAAACTATCCCAAAAGAGACCACTAAGCCTCACTCTTCAATTCAAATAAAGTTAACCAGCCACATGTCCACTATCCAAATGTGGATATCCAATCTAAGCATAAATCATGATTTCCTAACTTGCATCTAATCCAACAATGATAGCAATATCAACACATAGACAAATTTTACAAAAAAATTAATAATTAACAATAAATATTACAAATAATTCACAAGATGTCTCATGAAGAAGATACAAGTGATTCAAGCCATGCCCTTCTATGAGTATCAGACATATTTAAAAACATAATAATCATATTTTCAGCTACATTAAATCTTTCAACAGCTGCTACAATAATTAAAAAATAGAAATTCAATGAATGTGGTATAAGTGATTGTTAGTCTCAATGTTTCATATTTATTTTGATAATACCAAAATAAATTAAAATTATTATATATATTTATATAATAAATAATATGGATAAATTATAATATTAAATTTATTGTTTAACTACATACATTATATGTACTAAATTGTGAAGCTGTCAAATTAGACATATGTGTAGTAAATTAACTATATCTTACTATAGAAAAGTCAAAAAATTATAAAGTCAATTTTATATGAAACTACACTCAAATATCTTTATTTTGATGTATAATTCATCATATATATTATTTTGTATTAAAGCAGTTTATTATATCAATCTCATATATTATTTTTTGAAAAAGTCATTTTTGAAATCTGCACGATATTTGTTTTAATTAATAAAATATAACTTATATTATAAATAAAATTCTGAAATACTTTTATTTGTAAATTAGACGTGCTGAACTTTAAATGCATATATTATATGCACGTTTTGCACTTATAGATTGATAGATATAATTTTTCAAAGTGGGCCATTTTACAGAGTTACACTGTCAGCAGACAAAATGAGCATACTATAGTATTTTTATCATATCTTAGAATATAAAAGTTAAATTTGCACGAATTCAATTTTGAATGCAAGTAGACGTTATAATCTTTTCAACAATATATAATTGGTTATTTTTGAATACAAATTAAAATTTCTAGACAATTTTAAACTTGGCCAACAACTTTTATCAAAAGCAATTTTACAGTCTGGCATGTCGTTGAAAATTTGATGATTTCTCTCAAATGGTACACGATAATCCAATGATTCTTTTTGCATTTGAAAATAGACTCATTGAGGATTATTAAAGAGGTTTTTAAGATTTTTTGAACATTCGAAGCTATTTTATTTGAATTTTTGAAACAAGCTAATGTGCAGTTACTGTTGACAAATGATTTTGTCTTCCATAAAGGCCAACGTCTCTTTGGTGTTTTTGCCTATAAAAGGAGCATGGATTGAAGGGAGAAGTACATAACAACCAGCTCTCAAAAGTCTTTTCAATCTCTCTCTAAATCTTTGTGTTATATTGTTTATTACTAGATCAAAGAGTGCATAGAGGAAATTGTTTTATTCTTGAGAGTGCCTCTTTGAAGTGGATCATTTTTGTACATGAGTGGTAGCTAATCCTACTTAAGAAGAATTGCTACATTTCTACTTTATCTTCATTACAATTTGTATTGGTGTTTGAAGCTCATCAAATCAAAGGCTTTGTAATCGAGATTTCTTGCCTCCGTCTAGCGCAAGGGACTTTATTTGTACTCAGGATTTCTTGCCTCCATCAAGTGCAAGAGACTTAGTGGAACCTCGGCTAATTAGAGCTCAAGAGAGTGGACGTAGACTTGGGTAGCAAGTCGAACCACTATAAAAGAGTTTGCATCTTCTATCCTTACTCTTTTACTTTACTTAAAATTGTTTTATATTCATTGTTTGGTGAATTGTATAAGTTTATTTGATTCAATATTTTTTATTATTGTTGTTTAATTTTTTTTTTACCTCTTAGCTTTCGCGATAAAAATTTAATTCACCCCCCCTCTTGGGTTGTCTTTTGGGACAATAGTGATAAGACACTTTCATGTCTACAAAAGAGAATTAGATTTGAATTAGTGAAAGTCCACCTTTAGGGAGGGCAGCCTAAGTATCTCAAATAGAATTAGTCTTGAATTGTAAAATGAATAAGTATATTTGTGAGGACCAAAAAAAAAAAAAAGAAAAAGAAAAGGATCTGGTTCTAACTGAAGATCTTCATCTTAACTCAATACTAATTTAAGCTACTTTATTCTAAGCTTGGTGAATGGTTAAAGATTAAAATGGTATCCTTATCTATATCCACAGTTCTAGAAGTTACTTTTTCTCTGAATATAAATATATGCTTAATAAGTAACAAATGAGCAAAAGGAGGCCAATCAAGAAAGTTGATCAAAGAAGAGCCATCATGCTCGAAGTGTTGGCTGATAACGTTGAGAAGGGAAACTAGGTATTGTATTATTAACACTAATTTTAGTCCTTGCACTTTTTATTTTACTTATTTTAAGTTACTTATTTTTATTAATAATTATTTGTCCATTTTTTTAGTTGAACTGGGATTAGGAATTAGTTAAGTATTTAGGTTTCTTACTCGGTGCTGTTAGCAGGTTGACCCAGGATGATTTACTTGATTTGCATGCTATAAGCAAATGTGAATGCTTAGACAGTCCTAAATGCTTTGAATACAACTAAAAAGCCACGTCTAACATATAAATATCACTAGGTAAAGCTACTTGAAGAATGTATATAGGCATTGATTAGTTCAAAAAAGTTATTTTAGCAAAAGGAGGAGAGAGAAATGTAATGGCAACCATCTGATTTGTTGTCTTTGGATAGAAAGTTGAGCAAAGAAAATAAACAGATTTCGGTGTTTTGGCCATCTGATTTGTTATCATTCCATCCAAAAAAAATTCTTAGGTTTTTGTTTTTATACACAGATATATACATGTTATAGTTCAAAGGCAAATTCCAAGGGTTTACATAAGCTTTCCATCACATTGTACAGCCACATGCGGCTTCATAATAGTTTTCAATGGAGGCTTTTGATTCTTTAAGTGAGGTCAGTTGTGGTGACAATGCACCTGCTTTTCTAGCATGAGAGAGTTCCAAATTGGCGATTGATGTCCCATTTGTGCAAAGTAAAAGGCTTTCGCAAGTGAAATGCAAATTGAAAGAGTCCCCCTGTTGTTTCGAAATAGTCAAAGCAATAACAAGGATTACGATCCTAGAATGGTCTTGATAGGCCCCTACCACCATGGTAAAGATGAGCTACAGGCGGTAGAAAAGCTGAAGCTTGTCATAGTCGAGCTATTTGTATCTAACAATCGCAAGACACTAAATGAATTCTATGAAATGATTGTACCGATGGTGAATGACTTGAAAAGCTACTACGTTGAAGGCTCATTAAATGACTATAGCAACGTGGAGTTTGCCACCATGATACTTTTTGATGGTTGTCTAGTTTGGCATTTATTGAAATCATTGCTTTACCATTTGACAACCTATCAGAAATGTATGTGGATGAGATTAATTGCTTAGGCATGCATGCACGGACTTGTTTCTCATATGATATACTATATTTGATGGAGAATCAACTTCCATTCTAGGTGTTGCAGCTGTCTTGGACGTTAGATCGAAGTAAATGCTAGTAGCATTCTTGCAGAGAAACAACCCCTTCATTTGCTTGAACTACGACTTATCACTTTCAATCGTCATGGTTATCAAGAGAAAAAGCAGAGTAGTAAATCCCGAGAAAAATTTAGATTTTACCATGTTTTCCACTATTTCCGTTCTATACGTGAGCCAAAAGCAAAAGGGATATACATTAGATGCATCGGTTCTACTTTGAACACTTCTATCAAGTTCAAATCTTATTTCTTTTTCGAGGTGCTTGACCTTCCTGTATTCTACATATCTCCCAATAGAAGAATCCATTTTTCAAACTTGATTGCATATGAGTTTACCCTAAGAGATGAGAACATGCTTTGCCAAACATCTTTCATAAAATTTCTTGAAGTCACTCATTAATCAACCGGAAGACGTGAAGGAGCTGTCCTCTAAGCGTATACTCATTAGTGAGCTACACAGCAACAACAAAGAGGTGGTCGACCTAGTGAACAATATCACCACCTATCCTGTGGAGAATTACGACTTATACGACAATATCAAAGAAAGTATCTAGTAGCATTACGATAGCAGGGCAAAGACATGAATAACAGAGTTCATTCACACGTACTTCCATAGCCCCTGGGCTTTCATTGCTTTCTTAGCTGCAATTTTTGTCATGGCCTTGACTTGCACTTAGACTTGCTATGCCATCTTCCCTTGATCATGATTATGATAATGCAATTGAAGACTCTCTTTATTTGTTTTTAGTTTTTGTTTGGATTTTTTTTTGGTAGAACTTAGTAATAAAGAGATTTGTTTGTTCTTGTATTGTGATTAGTATAAATAATGTTATAATTAATTTAAATAACCAGTGCATGCCTTGGCTTTGCCACCAGCCGACCTTGGATAGCCATGGCTTTGCCTTGGGAGGCCTCTGGGCACCCATGCATGCCATAGGCCACCCTTGCCATGCCTTGGCTTTGCCAACGGCCGACCTTGGCTAGCCATCGCTTTGCCTTGGAAGGCCACCTTTGGCATGCCTTGACTTTGCCACCGACCGGCCATGGCTAGCCATGGCTTTGCCTTGGGAGGTCACCCTAGGCATGCCTTGGCTTTGCCACCGGCCGACCTTCGCTAGTCCATGTCTTTCCCTTGAGGAGGCCCCCCGGGCAACCGCGGCATGCCACCGGCCACCCTTGGCATGCTATGGCTTTGCCACTGGTCGACCTTGGCTAGTCATGGCTTTGCCTTGGGAGGCCCCCGGGCACACGTGGCATGCCACCGGCCACACTTGGCATGCCTAGGCATTGCCACCAGTCGACCTTGGCTAACCATTGCTTTACTTTGCCTTGGTAGCCCCCAACCACCCTTGGCTTTGGTCTTGGTAGGCCCCCGGCCACCCCTTGGCATCGCTTACCTTTACCACTCGGCCAACCTTGGCTAGCCATGGCTTTGCCCCTCGGAGGCCCCCACGCACCGGTGGCATGCCACCGACTACACTTGGCATAGCTTGGCATTGCCACCGGCCCACCTTGGCTAGCCATGGCTTTTGCCTTGGAAGGCCCCGGGCACCCGTGGCATGCCACCGGCCACCCTTGACGCGGCATAGCTTGGCATTGCCATTGGCCCACCTTGGCTAGCCATGGCTTGCCTTGGGAGGCCCCGAGCACCCGTGGCAAGCCACCGGCCAACCTTGGCATGCCTTGGCTTTGCCACCCGGCTGACCTGGGCTAGCCATGGCTTTGCCTTGGGAAGCCCCCGGGTCACCCGTGGCATGCCACCGGCCACCCTTGGCATAACTTGCATTGCCACAGGCCCACCTTGGCTAGCCATGGCTTTGCCTTAGGAGGCCCCCGAGCACCCGTGGCATGCCACCAGCCACCTTTGGCATGCCTTGGCTTTGCCACCGGCCTACCTTGGTTAGCCATGGCTTTGCCATGGGAAGCCCCCGGCATTCGTGGCATGCCACCTGCCCACCCTTGGCATGCCTTGACATTGCCACTGCCGACCTTGGCAAGCCATGGCTTTGCCTTGGGAGGCCCTCGGCAACCGTGGCAGGCCACCGCTACCCTTGGCATGCCACTGGTCGACCTTGGCTAACCATTGTTTCGCCTTGGCAGCCCCCGACCACTGTGGCATGCCACTGACACCCTTGTCATCTCTTGCATTGCCACCGGCCGTCCGACCTTGGCTAGCCATGCTTTGCTTGGGAGGGCCCCAGGGCACTTGTGGCATGCCATCGGCCACCCTGGCATGCCTTGGCTTTGCCAACGACTGACCTTGGCTAGCCATGGCTTTGCCTTGGGAGGCCTCCAAGCACTAGTGGCTTCCCACTGGCCATCCATGGCATCGAATGAATTGCCACCGGCTGACCTTGGCTAGCCATTGCTTAGCCATGGTAGGCCCCTGGAGCACCCGTGGCATGCCACAGGCCACCCTTGGCATACCTTGGCTAGCCGTGGCTTTGCCTTGGAGGCCCCGGGCAACCCGTGCATGCCACCCGGCCACCCTTGGCATGCCTTGGCTATGCCAACCGGCTGACCATGGCTAGCCATGGCTTTGCCTTGGTAGGCCCCTGGGCACCCTTAGCATCCCACCGCCACCCATGGCATGGCATGGCATTGCCACCGCCGACCTTGGCTAGCCATGGCTTTGCCTTGGGAGCCCTCGAGCACCCGTGGCTTGCCATGGGCCACCCATCGCATCGCATGGCATTGCCATCGCCGACCTTGGCTAGCCGTTGCTTAGCCTTGGCAGGCCCCCCGGCACCCGTGGCATGCCATTGGCCACCCTTGGCATGCCTTGGGCCAGCCATGGCTTTGCCTTGGGAGGCCCCCGGGCACCCGTGGCATGCCATCGGTCACCCTTGGCTTGCCTTGGCTTTGCCAACGGCCGACCTTGGCTAGCCGTCCTTGGCAGGACCCGGGCATCCGTGGCAACTCTTTGGCATGCCACGGACACCCTTGGCTTCGTCATGGCCTTGCCACCGGCCAACATTGGCTAGCCACGGCTTTGCCTTGGGAGGCCCCCGGCACCCCTGGCATGCCACCGGGCACCCTCGGCATCGCCTTGGCTTTGCCACCAGTCGACCTGGCTAGCCATGGCTTGCCTTGGGAGACCCTCGGGCACCCACCATGGCATTCCACTGGCCAACCTTGGCTACCCATGACTTTGGCTTCGTAGGCACTCGGCACCCATGGCATGCCACCGGCCGCCTTTGGCACCCCCTTGGCTTTTCGACCAGCCAACCTTGGCTAGCCATGGCTTTGCCTTGGGTGCCTCCAGGCACTCTCCATGGCATGCCACCGGCCAAACCTTGGCTATGCTTGACTTTGCTTGGGAGGCCCCTGGGCACCCATGGCA
Organism: Thlaspi arvense; assembly: GCA_911865555.2. Classification (NCBI taxonomy): domain Eukaryota; kingdom Viridiplantae; phylum Streptophyta; class Magnoliopsida; order Brassicales; family Brassicaceae; genus Thlaspi; species Thlaspi arvense. The sequence goes on from CAJVSB020000348.1 coordinate 186,067, forward strand.
TGCCACCGGGCACCCTTGCTTTGCCTTGGGAGGCCTCTGGGCATCCTTGGCTTGCCACTGGCCACCTGTGACAATGCCTGGCATTCCACTGAGCACCCTTGGCATCGCCTTGGCTACCCATGGCTTTGCCTTGGTGGGCCACTAGGCACCCTTGGCTGGCCAAGGCTGGGCACCCGTGGCAACACCTTTGGCCCACTGGCGGACCCCTTAGAGTCGCCTTGGCTAGACATGGCTTTGCCTTGGCAGCCGCGGGCGCCCTGGCTTCGCTTGGCTTTGCCCCCCGCCAACATTGGCTAGCCATGGCATGCCACTGGCACCCTTAGCATTGCCTTGGCTTTGCGACTGGCCAACCTTGGCTACCATGGCCTTGCCTTGGCAGGCCATCGGGCACCCATGGCATTGCCTTGGCTTTGCCCTCGGCCAACCTTGGCAGGCTTGACTTTGCCTTGGCGGCTATCGGCACCCGTGTCCCCCGCCTTGGCAATGGCACCGAGCACCCTTGGCACCACCTTGCCTTGCCCCCGGCCAACCTTGGCGTTGCCTTGTCTTGGCACCCGTCTGCCCTTGGCAAACCTTTTGGCCAACGACATGTGCCTTTGGGGGCCCGGGGGTTGCCAAGGGCGGCCGGTGCCAAGACAAGGCAACCCAAGGTTGGCTAGGGGCAAAGGCAAGGTGGTGCCAAGGGGGCTCGGTGCCATGCTAAGGCGGGACACGGGTGGCCGATAGCCTACCAAGGCAAAGTCAAGCCTTACCAAGGTTGGTCGGGGGCAAAGCCAAGGCGATGCCAAGGGTGCCCGGTGGCCTGCCAAGGCAAGGCCATGGTCGCCAAGGTTGGCCAGTGGTAAAGCCAAGGCGATGCTAGGTGCCCGATGGCATGCCATGGCTAGCCAAGGTTGGCCGGTGGCAAAGCCAAGGTGAAGCCAGGGCACCCAGCGGCCTACCAAGGCAAAGCCATGTCTTCCCAAGGCGACTCTAAGGGTCCCACCGGCGGGCCAAAGGCGTTGCCATGGGTGGCCTGCCTTGGCCAGCCAGGGGTCCCGGTGGCCCGCCAAGGCGATGCCAAGGTGCCCGGTGGCATGCCATGGGTGCTCGGGGGCCTCCTAAGCCAAAGTCAAGCGTAGCCAAAGTTGGCCGGTGGCATGCCATGGTGGGTGCCCGGAGGCCACCCAAGCAAAGCCATGGCTAGCCAAGTTACCGGTCGCAAAGCAAGGGGGCGCCAAGGGCGGCCGGTGGCATGCCATAGGTGCCTAGGTGCCTCCGAAGCCAAAGTCATGGGTAGC